>JAUTBT010019210.1:0-21538 GCA_032361225.1 Lepetodrilus schrolli
GAGAGAGAGAGAGAGAGAGAGAGAGAGAGAGAGAGAGAGAGAGAGAGAGAGAGAGAGAGAGAGAGAATGAGAGAGAGGGGAGGTGAAGCGAGAAAGTGAATGAAATAGAAATAGAAAGAAAAAAATCTATATTTGAAATCAGGGCATCAACATCATCATCGTCATCATCATATCGAATGAATCGATTTACTGATTGCAAGTATACAACGACAGGCAGAGCAGTGTGTGTATTTGTAAAGCTGGCAATGTTATTGTACCTTGACGTCTAGTAAGTTCATGGTTATATTTAATCATAGGCTACTTTATGACAGTTATACTGCGATGCATATAACAGATATATTGGCCATGTATATGTGTTTGAAAATAACATTGTAAATTGAAGAATGTGAGTTCGTGTAGCCTGATGTTGCTATATGAAAAGGGATGGGATGGGTCTATTTCTCAAATATATACTGCACAAAAAAGATACTTGATTTTATTAAATAATTCCTCACAGGAACCTATTGCATATTAAAATATCCCGATTGGTAAAATATGTCTTAGCCCATATGCTGGCAACTCTTCAATAACATTATTATCCTAACCGTATGGACAAATTTGCGTAATGCATTAAATGGGCATGCAGAAGATCACGTGATCATTCCATGGGCGCCACATTCACATGAGAATACACCTATCGTTCATGGCACAGAGAAAAACACATACAAATCTGCAGAAAACAACGATTTGAAAATCTTTATACTTTCGATTATCGGCCGGGGACGCGCCATGTGCAGGTTGGAAGGTGCACGAGCCGTACCGGAAGTGGTGGGGGTGTTTGGTTGCAGCCAACAGGCGATAAATACTCATATGTGTACTCATCTAAGAACCAACAGTAAATCGTCCGCGTTCAGGAGCAACGCGAGTGACGTCACGTATGGATGATGAATAATATGCTGTTAAGTAGTCTTTGTGCAATCGCTGTCTATCGAATTGTTCACGGGTTGAGTCACCCCTCAAATCATTCTGAATCGGTCGTACTCTCCATGTCTTAGTGCTAGATGCCCCGATACCTAGGTCCAATTTTGACGTCAACTTACCGTCAAGTAGTGAGTGATAGCCCAAATACAGTGATGAGAAACAATGCTGTGTGGTGTGGCGTCACTTTTTTTCAAATAATTAACAAAACAGAAAACTGCAGTTCGTTATCTTCATTACGTCCGTTTCAAAGTTTCATATAGTCCAAATCAAGTAATTTTTGGCTCAGTATACTACTGTTCTGGTTTAAGAACGTGTTTTACCTAGATGTGCATCCATATGCCATTTCGGGAACCTGAAGTTTTTCGTCGTCCACACGACACACTACTTCCTATATTCACCTGCCCCATCTCCTGAAATAGAAAGAAAAAGGAAGTCAGTTGAAGATTAACGTGTCAGCGTGTATAGTTCACTACGTTAATATACAGTATCAGTAGCAGCTCGTTTCAAGTGACTGTGATTGAACGTAACATACCTTCAACCGTAGGCATTCCGATCGACCGACTGACCCGTAGATATACGATCGGACCTGCATACAAATGGAAGGTTGCCATTATATAATTATTATGGCGGAAATGGGCGAAATAAATATAAACACGTTCAATCTCATATATTGAATTACTTTTCATATCATTAATCTTATCAGAAATGATGTTTCGTAAATTTCATATTAATTAGCAGCAATTTGATTGGTAGAGGAATCTCATGACCGTATCGTGGTGTAATTGTAACCTACCAGTTTAATAACAGCGTATTCCATATCCGAGATGTCGCGAAGGTATTACAATGGTAGAGTGTTCTCTTTGGTGCCATACATAGCATGAATGTGAGAAATATCAATGCATGCCATTACATGATGATACTTGATGAAACCTCTACATATAGTATACCCTTTGCATCACATTATATTGGGTAGATATTGTTCATTACTGTAGCTCGAGATTCCTCTAGCCTTCTCTGCTGACCATAATATACTTGTTATATGTGTATGGTTAGAGGGGAAGGCTAGAGAGCAACCAATATAGTAAAATGAGATTTTCTCCGTACACTGCTGGGTACGGACGAATGAAGACCTATAACATTATACACCCTTGTAATCGCCTCACTTACCATATAGTAATGTGTTCTTGGATGTTATTAGTTCAATAACAGCATCATGCTAATAGATCAACGTATACATCCATGTAATCGTTCTTAATGCTATGGGTCGTTTTTCGTCCGCATTCAGCAAGGTACCGTTTTACGTTGGCACCTTTTACTATCGGACATCATCATTGGTCTGTCAGTACTAGCCGGTGCTCGCAGGTTTACTGCAAGATTCAACGCTACGGATGGTGCGGGTTTCCTCCTGCCCTAAACTGGCAAGCCGTAGGAAGGCTATAGAAATCTCGAGCTAATCATACTACTTCGTGAATGATCAAACTTAACTAAACATACCATCATACATGTTAAAATAATTCATATGAAAATATGTGGACATGCAGAAGTACTACCAGAAGTATACCATGCAAATGACTATTCTAGGAAGGTGATATGTTTTTTTAATCTTCTTTGCCCTATTATACGGGTTGAATATGTTAGTGTTATTTTAAGATTATATGGTATTCTTTCCTTGACGTGACAGTAGAAAGCAAAGCAGCAATGTTTATTTGGTTGGAATATTATACAGCCAATAATGAGAGAAACAGGTCTAAATCAGGAACAAGTTGCAGGAACGGCTAGTAGTGACGTGATTAACGGGACTGACATCGTGTCTATTTACCAACCATTGCCGTCTCAGATGTCATCGCGTTCAGATACATGGCTTGTATTACAAGGTCTATCAGTGGAGATTTGTATTTCTGGGTTAACGTTCTTAGCTCCTAATTTGAACAGCCTTCTCGGCATCATCCAAATAATATATTTTAAGATTTAGAAAACAATTTAATCCGTTCTGTATGTTTGTTTATAAGCTCATTTCGTAAAACAAGTCTATATAAAACAATTTTGGAAATACATTCAGTGATGTAATAATGTGAATGATTTTGATGTTAGCTCGTGTATGACATAATAGTATGTAACGCACGGGCGCACACACGCGCACACACACATACACACACATACACACACAAACACACATGTGCACCCACACGTAGGCGGAATCACAAGCTAGGTGACACCAATCCGTCCAAACTATTTTAAAGGATATAATTTAAAGTAGGCCTGCTCCTTATGAAACAATTGAATCTTCCTCGATCACAGAACACAAATGTCCTCTGAGCTCGTCCTCAATGATGTTTCTGCCATACCCTACGATAGTGACATGTATTTAAGGAGGAACTGTGTCTAGCTGTTAGAGGATGTCATGGGCCGATACACCATATTTACCATGTGGATCAGATGACCTTCCCTGCCACCGTGATCCACAGTTGGCATCGTGATTGTAATCACAGGATCGGCAGATGAATCCCGGTTCTACGCACGATCATAATTACAATAAAATAACGTTTTACTTTAGAAATTTGTGGAGTATGACACTTCTATTTTGCATAACAGTCCACATGTCGACGTAGAAAGGACATTGTGTGCATTATCGTCGCCAGAAACAACATCGGAATCATGGCATTTGTAGAACATAATTTATACTTCCGGCTATGATATTCATCAGCATTCACCAATCGACCTTGCCAGCAAAACACTAGGTAAGCTGAGACCACACGTGTTAACACGTGCTAAGATTCACGATCAACTAGGTGTCCAGGCAATCATCAGATCGACACAATTCCTCAACACTTTGTCAAAGCTGTAGTCAACTCTTGGACAGAAACATGAGATAAGGATGAGTTCAGGAAAATCAATATTGAAGTCTGTCAAGACACAGATTGATGATTTTCAGATTGCAAGCGGTCTTATTGAAGTCCATACTTGATCTACCTACTAACCACAGTTAATACACGCAATTTCAAACCGCTCAGACCACGGTACTTAGAAGCATCGAGTATGTCACGTGCCTCTAGGTGGCATTACACGGAAACCAGTTTGATCACACACATTTCTGTTGGCAGTATATTATCTGCTTAATATTGATTGGACTGCGTGGGTCGGAACGAATCACCTAGTAACAGTTAATTCTGGGTTTATAGTGAATCGTTCTGGTAATGTCAGCAGCGAAATCGTGTTCCTCGTGTTTGTCTATTTCGAAATAGCATAGTTCTAGATAATATAGTTAGATATCGAGGGGCGAATTTGCATAGAAATTTGAAACAACTCTTGTACTAATCAGAGTGGAATGCGTGTTTGATTTGAATTCGACTAGATATATTTCTCAGAAACCTATATATATATATATAGGTCTTTATTGTTTAGTTGATATTGAGCTTTGTGCTGATCATGATTTACAAGGTTACTTGGGAGATATATGTTGAAACGATGTAGCATCACTATTCGTTGTCATGGACATGTTGCGTCCATTTTAAAATGAATTGCTATTTGATAAAAAAAATATAATTTTTTTTAAAAAACACGTTGTAAAGGAAACTATGTCGTAACTGGATGGAAATGAGTTAAGATATTTCTCTAGTAAATTTCAGTTTAGCAAATATATATTATAATACCACTGGAAGGAACCCTATCTAAGATACCTGGTCACTCACACCGTTCTAACTTTGTGTATAATTTCCTTCCAATAGCCCACTGTGCTACAATTATCAAATCGTTTCATCTTCAGGCAATCTAAGTTTGATGGTTTTAGTGAGAAATTTAATTATGGAACGTCTTTCTTCGGTTGTCATGGTTGCGTGAAGCAACGTACAAATCTGATTGTCATCATCGGGGGACTAGCCGGGGCAAGAAGAAGACACGGGGTCAGCTCCAGGAATGTCTTCACCTACACCACGTCTTGCAATAGTGCCTAATGAGTTTAGAAGATGAGTGGCCAGATGACCAATGAAACGTTTTCTCCGTCGATCTTGATTTTTTCTTTCTTAGGAAAGCTTAGCAGTATATGAACTATAATACTATTAATATTCAGCAAATAACCTCGGTACCAGGCATGCTCTACTAACAGCGTTCTCACTATACACACCTTCCGGACAAGGTTGGAGTGGTATACCGAGGTTGATAGAGCATAATCACATGCCAGTATATACAGTACAGGTTAGAATATTGATAGCTACTTAGTCTAGTAATAGTAATTCGGGGGGGGGGGGGGGAGGAGTGGGAGGGAGAAGGGGGGTGTAATTGTATAACGAAAGTATTGCTATTACAAACAGTCGTTGTCATCCGTCAACAACATATTTATCACGAAAAACGTACGTATGGTTTCATACCACGAAATGCAACGAGCGTATCATTGTAGATGACTGTCAGCAAACAATATACCGGCCTTTTTTAGAGCCGCTTTCAAGATTATTCCACATATATCACGGATTTTCAGTTTAGGACAGGAGGAAACCCGCCACATCCGTAGCGCTGAATGTTGCAGTAAACCTGCGAGTTCCGGCTGGTACTGACAAACCAAGGAAGATAACTGCATTACCACGGTAGAGACAGCGCATCCTATCCATATCGAGATTCCGGGACGGGATTTGAACCCGGGGCCTCTAGCTCCGGTCCAAACGTTCTGCCATTACCCATTGCCTTACCACCAGCCCCCTTTTGTCAAGATACGAATAATAATACATGTATAATCATCGACACCACCGGTTAGCCTCTGGTTTATCACTGACTACATTTGAGCTGATATTCGCGACACCAACATTACCATGCCTAAACCATCTCTTGTGCTGGATCCTAATCTTGAATATTGCGTAAAGGAATCTATCGGCATATAGTCCACAGAAAACTACATGCATCATTCATACAGGTCTGTTATTAGTCTAGCTAGGTTCAAATTCAAGGCAGGCACACAAGGACCGAAGGTGGTCCCCATATTAGGGGTCAATTTGTCTAGGGGAAGGGTCTGGGGAACCGCTCCGAATTAAAGATTTTAATATTTATGAATATTACATATAGTTTGAACATACATTGTATATATATACTTGAGCGTAGAAATGGTACATGCATTTGAGGTATGTCATATAATGTTTATGTTTATTTGATAGCTATATCGACTGAAAGGAGGTTTTGTACTTATGATGGACCTAATCTATTGAAGCACAAGATTAGTATAGTTATAAGAAAATATACTTCATATCATATATGTACACTGCATATGACATACATTTTTCATATAGTTATTCAGAGTCCCGTAATTGGTGAAGAACAACGCGGTTGTACATATATACGCAGAATAATTATTGATATCAGCTCTATCTGAAGTGGAAAAACTAATATTGCATCGTTAATATTGCCTTTGTACTTTATGATTCTTTCTGGTGAATACATACATTAACCTTATTGTAAAAATATGCCAAACGTTGGTGATAGCTACCTTTCTATGCCAAAATTTTGGTATTGAAGCCTTAGAATCAAAATTGGACACACATGCTATCATACACAACATTGATTGTGCGTGCTTCATAATTCAACGTGCTGCTAATCCTATCACATCAGTAATTGAAGAAGGAAAGTAATGCTATGATTTCGTCATTTGTGTACACATAGTCGGCAAATAACAATCGTGTATTGTCCCGGCAGTGGTGTCACAGCACATATTTACTAAGTACTTGATTTGATCGATATTCGTTTCTGTATGGAGATTGGTTGTATACCGGATGTCAATCCAAGTCGTATTTCCGGTTCTGCGCTAACGGAAGTACGGGCTAATTAACGCATCACCCTGGTTTAGTGCACTACCTTTGCAGTCGTTCGTCAATACTAGCTATGGATATGTAAAGCTGGTGCATCCACTACGAAGTCATATTCGTCTCGTAAGTAACCTAGCTCCGAGATTACCAAACTGTTTGAGTACGATTTCTTGCTCAAGATGAACTTTTTGTTTTTGGAATTTGTGAACAAAACTTTGAATTGAGGATGACATCGTACTCAAAAAGGTTTCGTAATCTCGGGGCGAGGTCGACCTGCGTCCCACGGAAAGGTCGTACTGTAGTCCGGGTCTAAATCAAAGCGTACTTACGGCGTGCTTCTACTATAGCAGGAAATGACGTAAACTTTAATTTACGCCAGGCCTACCGATATGATACGATACCATACGTAGTTGATATGGAGCTCCATGGTGTTTTTGAAATTGTGCTTCTCTGGTAAAAATAAATAATACTTTTCTGGAGGATTTAAATAATTAGGGGTATTTATGGTCACCTTTGCCTATTAGTATTTAAATGAAAGCATTGTATATCTATACTTCCTTTAAAGGTTTCAAAAAGGCAATGATCGAAGCATTCCGAATGTTACAGTATTGGGATATTGGTGTCGATTGATCTCTTAACAATTCTCTAGTAATATTCTGGAATTCAGTCTACTATTGTTTTAAAGTTAAAACCATGCTTAACTTAATAAAGTTAATTCTGTATTCATGGTTATTACAGACTTGAATCATTACAACACGGGATTATAGAGATTACAAATACAGAACATCGAGTTGCGCCTCAAAATCTGTTCTAGCGTTTACCAATTTCCGTGATATTTTCAGCGCGGAACAGTGACACTTCTAATCGTATCCAATTCATTTGATGCCAAACAGTCAATGTGGAGCATTCAAACACACTGGACACCAATATCGACTGCAAACGGGATAGCCGCATGGTCTATATACTACTCCATTGGTCAAACCTATTGCTTTCAAGAACGTATACCCTAGATAAGTTCTCGTTTCATAAATGACATCCAGGAACCAATTCGCATCTCTGTAACAAGCAATGATTGATACAGTTCACATTGGAAAGGAGGGCAGTTATAAATATCCAGAGCATCAATATGCGTAAAACCGCCATCCATTGAACAAAATCAGTCGCAATGCCAGTAAGTGGAGCACGATTCTTCTCCTTTATTCGATTTACGAAATGGTCAACAACCTAGTCCGACACACAAGACGCAAAGTGAGCATAAATGGTATTTATTAACCCTGATACGACCGCTGAGCACTGCCAAGTGGATGATTAAATCGAATATTTGTATGGAGGAGGTGAGAGGACGTGTAGATTTACAGCATCATCAAACTGTCGTTTCTGTTGCTCGGCAGACATCGTAAAATAGTTGTTCATCTCTACTTAGTACTGACATCTGATTAATGGAACACGAATATATAATACCAAGAACAGTAATCGACATATTGTGTTATAGGAACTTTGCAAGTAGTACTGGTCAAATACAACATATATAACATTAGGGACGACGTCGTGTTTATTTATTTCTGCTTTTCAGTGGGAATTAATGAATAATTGTTTAAATGCACTAGCAACAATTTGGTTGTGATTGGCCGTTTGATTACACCTATCGATCATACTACATCTAATCTCTGTCACACCCTGTTCTCACCAAAATACTCCTATTCAAAATATCGCCCTGGATCAGTTAAGCAAGTCTAGATTACTGGAGATCAGAGGATAAGGAATTTCAGCGGCTCCTTTCATATACATATAATACTAATCGATACAATTTATATTTAAACTATTTACTTTCACCCTATGAGACTATGGATAGTCTATACAACATCAGACTACTACATCAGACTACATCAGACTACTACATTAGATAATATACATGTATATGTACTTAGATAGCGAGTACACGTGCATATTGAAACTATATTTGAAAACAAATCACATTTGACGTCATATTGAAAATTGTATTTGGACAATACCTGTGTGTGTGTGTGCGCGCATGTGTGTGTGTGTGTGTGTGTGTGTGTGTGTGTGTGTGTGTGTGTGTGTGTGTGTGCATGTGTGTGTGCGTGCGTGTATCCAGGTCTAGTCATTTGTAATTGTCAATTGCAACGAACCGTATGATTCAATTCTGGAGATTGTATCGCCAAGGCTAGATCAATATATTAAAGCCGATTGATCCATAAAAGTGTTTATACGATGCATGACAACCATCCTTCTTGATAGTCCATTCATGGAATGACCATTCTTATCGTAGTCGACATATTAGCGATTACAGGAGCATTCGAGATTTATACTACACTTGGATCTCAGCCCAGCAGCGTGTGGTCAGATACAGACGTCACCCAGTTATAATATGTTCCCCGAGCTGGAGCACTGCAAAGCCGGTCCTTAAGCAATTTGCCGTACTGTTCAAGGCCGATTTCACCAGTCCTTGGCAGGCAATTGAGCTAATACAGACGCACTATGAGACATATACCATCGGTGGACTGTTTTACTCACAGTTCACTCTTATAGCTCTACACAGCCGTATTACTTTGCCTGTGAAGCTTCTCTTTGCTAATGCACTATTATATGGTCGATATATTTGTTTAGTTTTAAATCAACTCGAGACGAAAGAAACTTCTGCAAACATACATCATTAGACATGTCTACCATGTAAAAAGTGTACGTTTGTTACTCACCGAAGAGCAGTTAGGTTTAATTAAATCTGATATTTGCTGAAAATACACACTTTAAAAGATTAAATCAAAGATAATACAGCAAAGTATAAGCAGTAATTCTGACCAGGTAATCGGTAATGAACAATTCTAACCATTAATTAACAATTCTGACCATTAATGAACAATTCTGACCACTATTAACCAGTAACGAGTGTTAATGAACGACTGGACTACTACTGTCTCGCGCACGATTATTGCTGACGCAAACCTGACATTTCAATTAGCTGGCCAGGCAACCAGTTGAGATCCATGTCTAATGCTCAGGGGTCGAGATACAATTCAGATGAAAGGACGACTGCAATGCTAGCTTTGAACTATAGCTTTTCACAATTGATGAGAAAGTGTGGGAATTAAAAGTTCCAATATCGACCAGTTACTTCACTGACCTACGGCTTCACACTGGGATTGCAGTACTGACCTACATCAACATCAGAGCATTTGAGTCTAGTGAGTGAGCATGCCTGGAAGAAAAATTCGGATGTTCCAGCTAATAGTTAAGAAATAGTCGTATATATCAAGGTAATATATAATGTGTACAGCTTCATCTAGGATACGTGCTAGAACACCCACGCTCTATATAGTGATACTGAGGGCTCCGTATTTGTTACATGCGTTTCATAACGCAGACCTATCCAAATCCATGCAACTTCCCGTCACATCAATAAATCTAATTAAAATGTAATTCTGATTCGTTACGGTATTATCCAATTTCAGTATCCAATGAAACCCCGTTTGAGTGACCATTCGTGCTCTCAAAGCCGCAACAAGAAGTCAAGAAATAGGTATTCAAATATTCCTTTAAAATAATTAAGTCCCAGTAGGTTTTTTAAAATAGATTTAGTGTTACATTCATAGCGTTACATTTAACAGCGAAGAATTTCCAAACGTCTACAGTATTCAGGTACTCTGTATTCAGTTCGTAAAGCCGAATTCCAAAATTTGGCTTCCCCATAAAATATCTACCGCCCTTAATTTAGTTTGTTGAATGTATATAAGCTTTCCTATATAAACTAACTGAAACGTGTTCCATGTCACAAACCTGGTCTCACACGCAGCGCCACTCACAAACATGCACCAGTCAAATATCTTTAACAGGATTTGCCAATTCAGGAAAGGTCAGATGTAATAAATAGTCCAATAAAATGGAGGTGTCCTTATGTGTTTGTGTCGGAGACTATTATAAACCAAGGAACCTAAATACAAAATGTCTAATTAGAGTCATGCGATAATAACTCGTTACGTGATAGATAGTCTCCTTGCTGGAGGCCACTGAAGATGTCATATGGTAACTTATATACTTAATCAAGCATACAGATTCAAATAGTCTCAAAGATAAACTTACCTGAAAAAGGTCTAACTTATTCGAGTAATGAATCAACCAAGTAAACATGGATCCTGTTCATGCAGGTGCAACCGCCAATTACGGAACAGTCGTAATAAACAAAACACAGTCACGGCAATCTTGTTAGTGCATATTCATGGTAAATGAGACTAACATTACAAAGCATGCCTCCACAGTTCCGACACGAAGCGTCATCGCATGCTGACATACCTTCACTGTTCTTCGATCAATAAACTGATCTATTGGACGCAAGTAGCACTGCCGGTGTCACGTTTGTTGTATTCATGGAATGCAAATATCTGCTAATTTAGACGATATGGTCAAACGTCTTATAGTGGATAGGTAGACTAATCAAAGACGCAGATAAAACGAAGAAGATAATGCGTTTGTATATCAAGCCTACTGTGAAACGATAATTGAGAAGCTAATAAATAACTTTCGACATCACATGATTGCTGAACTGTTCCTGGCGGACTTATTGCACATGGACTATTTGGTTGAGACTGTAATGTATTTTACTCTTCAACACGGACTATTAGGCAATATTTCAATAGATAAGGACGGCAAGAGGTGTGTTTCTGTGTCAGTTTAGGGTAGAATAATGATGGCGTAAAGAAGTAGGAATCCTCTATTATTAATCCGACATTAAAGTTTCACATTTCTTGTAGAAGATATAAGATATTGCTATACAATAAGGAGAGGCATATATAGCTGGTCAGGGAAATTGTCCCTGGCGACGGCTAATCATGTGTAGTGTTCTAATGCCCTAGGTGTGAGATCCTATACTGTGGCTGATGGCTTGAATCAAGGTTCCATGGAGCGTCTTCTTGGCGGCGATGAACAGTTAGCTCCGTGTAATAATATGAAGCTCCGGATGTGGTACAGCGTTTCAATGTGTAGCTTCCATGTTGTGGCTCAATACACTATGTATAGGTATGTGTACACGTGAGACATGTGCCGATGTGATGTAGAGTCCCTCTCTACTAGAGACTTTTAGATTTCCCCACGTTTAACTTGTGTTGGTCATGTGATATTTTACAATCCTTGATCACGTTGAAGTGCATGTTAAAACGTGCCGAAGCAGACTTTCAAGTGAAGTGTACAATGTCGTACATCTCAGCCACTGTTCCGATTTATCATAGAAAACAGTTGTATGCATATAACATATGCATGACAATGACAGAATATCAAGTTGTTTTGGACATAAGCAGTTTGCTGTTAATGGTCAGAAAGACACACAAGGTTCATCTTGAAATCCAAATCACAAAAAGTGTTCAACTTCTACCTTCAGGTTCAAGGTGGAGTTGTACATTGAAGTGCTAAGTTGAATCGCCAACTATAGGTCTCTATCATTTCTCCATGTGCAGAATAATTATTTAATTAACACGTTTCTTTATGATATGTTAATGGTACTGATAATCTGTCCGTCTTTGGTTTACCTCCATGCACGCATACTCACACGTACGCACACACGCGCACATGGAGAGAGAGAGAGAAGGAGAGAGAGAGAGAGAGAGAGAGAGAGAGAGAGAGAGAGAGAGAGAGAGAGAGAGAGAACAGCGGCCAGTATTTTGTTAATGGTAGAGTGGGTGAAGACAGATATCGTGGGAAGCCTACCTATAAAGATGTTAGTGTTGTAGACTATTCTCTAGCCACGGTTGATTTATTTCATTTATTTGATAAGTTTGCAGTCAGTGATCTTGATGTAGCGTTCTCTGGTGTACATTGTAGTCTGGAATTGTCATTGTCAAGTAAGAATAGAAAGCCTCCTAATGTATTAGACTTCGAAACAAATGCGAATCATAAAGGAGACAAACGTATAAACAAATGGGACCCTGATAAACAGGATTTGTATATCCAACATTTTGATGAAACATTTGTTAATGATTTGTTCATGATTCAATTGTATTGATGATATTGATATTACGAATGTTAAATTAGGTATAGATACAGTCACTAATATGATCAATGAAAAACTAGTTTCTGCAGCTGAAAGCACATTAATTTGGGTCTAAAACCCAAGTTACTAAGCAATAAACGTAATTCTAAACCACTGTTTCATGGTAAATGTAAATTAGCCCGAAAAGCTTATAATAAAACTTGAATCTATTAAAATGTGTATCTGGCACAATGATCAGAAAACCCTACTAACATTATATAGTTCTCTGGTTCGCTGAAAATTGGATTATGGTTCTATCATCTACGGGTCTGATCGTAAGATGTACTAGCATTTAAAACAATCACAAACTATTGATGCATGTACACAGCCATATCTGTCACATGCAAGTTAAGATATGCCGATGAACTGTTTCCTTCCTAGTGTCGAACTTGCAATAAAGCACACACACGACCGATTGATCTATATAGTGTATGTTATCTACAGAAAAAAAGGAAATTCTCTTTAAGTTGAGTTACAAGGCCCAGTGCAGTATATACTTAACAACTACAAGCAATGGTGCTATCGATCTGGCCATTAATAATCGCCTGGATTGCCAAACTTGAGCAATCCCATTCTTGTATAACTACCTCCTGGTGTTGCCAAAACTGCTACACAATGGCAGCAGACATTCAGAAGACCCCCGATCGATCAACCCGATTGATATCCAATATAAAGGGGGACCATGAATTATCTACCGCCGATGGTTTTAAATTTGGGAACGACACAAACGGGATTCCTTAATTAGATCCAAATGAACTGCCATTGACATGGGTTCAAAGACAGTGGCTGTCAGTATTTACGGCGTTCATTTTTAGGCTGGTTACCTATCACAGTATTAGTTTTAGTTAAACTGAATTAAGTACAGCTTATGGTCAGCATTGAACGTTAGAGGATTATGATTTGACTATCTTATTTTGTAAACGACAGGACAGTTGCTTGTTGCCATCGGAAAATACGTCAATAAAAGATATTTTAAAACTCCTATAAATATAATGCTGTTGTATTCTATAGACCATACACAATCACCGTATGTTATACTATAGGCTATTACCGTATATTATTAATAGGTATTTAAAAACATTTAGAATTTTAGGTCTAGAGACATAATATTTCCGAACATTGTGCTTGAAGAGTGCTGTAAAATCGGCTATATTTCTCTGATTGCATAGTTATATACTAGATAAAATATAATATGAAAACAATAGTATACCTTTCCACCAAATCTGTCACAGGTCGACGACGGACAAGGACTGCTTTTAACTGCGCGACATTCCACGTTTCGCATGAAGCAGCCATAGTGACTTAGCATCAAGTAGGACCAGTAACGTACGTGCGCCACCTAGCGGATTTCTCAGCGGCGAACCCCATTGTGCCATCAAATTGAAACGCACGTAATTAATACAGACTGAAGCAAGAAACTTCAATGAATGTACAATATAATAGTAGACCACATACACGCATCATTAGTACAGGAACCGTACCCTGTACCTTAAATAACACGTAGACGACGTCTCAGATTTGTGCGCTTTCCGGAAAACTACAGAAATGGACAAATGGAACTTTCTGTTTTGTTTCTAGTATGGCGAACATACAAGAAAACCTAACCTTTATCTCTATGTTGTGCTGCCATTCAGGATCCAAGAATAGAAACGGCATATCTGAATCCCATTTAATGTCCTCCATAACGCTGGAATCCAGGCTATCGTTATACAAGTAGTATTCGTATGACAGCTTTGACATTTTGATATCAGTAGGAATTCGAATGGCCTGATTACACGTAGGCGTGTATATCAGAATCACGCAGGACATATTGAACCTGATGGACGTCAGTTGTCATTGTCGTGTGACATTAGGCTGGGCTTCTGCTTCTCGTAGCTTATTTTGACAAGATTTTGGCATCAAACTCCTTTTGAGAACTCAATTGGCCAAGAAAATGAGCACCATTTCATGAAGCTCGCGTATTCACTATAGAGAGCATAGCGCTATCGTAGCTTTAAAATCTCACTGGTGTCTACGAGAGCTTTGTGAAAGGGTTGTGAAAGAATTTGAAGGTTGGCTTTGAACGTAGGACTATCAGCTTCAACTGCCAACACTATGCAACAATGTTAATTGTTTTGTCGATCTTTCAGATATATTTACAAGAGTTCCTTGTCAACAAATAACGGTTATACTTATGTCAGTAGTCTTTTCACACCATCGGTAATTATTTTATACAAATGTCAAATAACACCTGAACTAACAAGTAGACCCCCCCCCCCCCAGTACCACACATCCTGTTGTTCCTAAAAATAAATAACAAACATGATCATGATTCGCACAAAGGTTCACATAATATATATGCAGTGGATGTTAAATGTACATGGGACAAACATGTTATTATCTTATATGAAATCATATCCCCTGTATGCATACATGGCATTTGAAATATGAAATATAAACCAAAGTATACAACACATAAAGATAAATAGTCACACCCCCACGCACCCAAATAGTGTAGATCCAGAAATTTATGATTTTAGATATTCAACTGTCTTTATTCATCAGATATTAACCGTATAGCAGAATCATCAATAATAGCTCACAGGCTTGCATATTAAATAGTCAAATACGATTACTTCAGCAGACGCATAATTTGCACCAAACCCTAGGCAAAGGAGACGCATTACATCAGTTATTATATCTATTGATTTTGACAAATATTTTAAATCCTGGCGAGAGCTATCTTCATCGTCATACATAATTACAGGTACATCAGGAAAGCGTGTTGATATGAAAATGGTGTATGGCTAATGGTATTACGCGGGTTGGTACAGGGGAAGCCTGGTCTGCAGACAGTACAGCAATACTGACTAAATAATACACGAATATATTTCTCTTTCATTTCTTTATGCAGATCTTTCATTACGATAAACGTCTGTCGTTTAACCATACCAACCGTCCCTCATGATATTATGTGTGTTTTAAAAACACACCATGCTCTTAGATTCGAGATTGTCAATGAAAGTTAACTAGATTACTGTCTTCAACTTCTACCATTATCACAACACCGTCATCACCACAGCCACAACTTCCACCACCACCAGTATCATCATCATCATCATCATCATCGTCATCATCTAGGGTTCGGACGATTACAAAATATTGGACTCGTGTACCGTGTGTGAAGATTCGACTCGGACTCGAGTACCCGAAGTTTATCATAATGTTACATACTAATAGGGACTTATCTACGAATATTAAATCGTAGAAAGAAGAGAATAAATTACTATTGTAAGACAGTGTAGTTATTGTTTTGTTTTTTTAACTTTGCAATGTAAAATGGTCGTCGTAGTAAAGCCAGAATGCACGCGTACATAAGAATGCAACATTTGGACGTCTGCGGTTCGCACTGCCGACTGGGATTTTGACCCAGACCCGTTTTCCAGGAATCAATCTCACTATACTGGTAAAAAATCAGTGATGTCACAACTCCGAAGACATGCCGCTAAGCCCAACGCACACGGCAAAGAAAATGGTTTAGCTAAACAAGAAACATGTTTCGTGTTTCGATAAACACAAAGAGCTGGTGACCGCGCATGTCCTAAACAGTCAACGCACACGGCAAACAAAATCAACGAAAACACGTTTTTGTTTAGCTAAACACGTTTTTTGTTGGCTTGCCGGGTGCGTAGGGGGCTTAATGTGAAGATGGTAGTCGAATTAACAGTTTTTGTTACTTCCATAACCAATGCTAACACATAATGTGGGATGAAGGGCAATAATAAGTCTACTATATAAGCCACGGAACGTCAAACTACTCGCACTGTGAAACTGATTGTTTCAATGTATACCACCACCACCACAGTTTACAACAATATAGTGCTACGTACACTCATATTTGTCAGGTTGGTTGTACCGAAGAGTTGTTAATATAATTCTCTTCTTCGCTTTCATCCCACAGGCGAGCGTTGCAAATTGTAAATCATTTATACATGAAGCACTTTGCGTGTAGGTTTTGTTATCTCGCCGAGGGTAAAAGCCGTCCTAGTCTCCGTTGGATCGTGAATGGAACGTAATTTGTTTCTGATTCATGACAACACGCCCCTACAGGTTTGGCGAGAGATATGACGGTCCTTTTACTACGAAAGTAATTTAATCGTCTCCGTCAATGTTGGAACTTAATTGGCTGAAACATTCCGGTTCAATTCCAATGTGACAGTATTTTACATAACATTACACTATAATGATATTGGTAGTACATTACAACGCAATAAACCGCCTTACAGTACATCTTTATAACGAGGACTGTATGGTTTGCATAAAGTGTATACACACACACACACACACACACTCTCTCTCTCTCTCTCTCTCTCTCTGTCTCTCTCTCGCTCGCTCCATTTAATCCCTCCTCCCTCGCTCCCTCCCTCCCGGATCACCCAGTATGTGGGCTGCTTCTATAATGCTTGCATAATTCGCTTTGCTAAATTATCTCTCCTAAGCCTATGTTGCGCCGCATGGACTAGTCCTAACGGTATATAATAATGTACTCAGTGCAAGTAGGACGAAAAACCAGTATACACTGGAGCTTCTAACTTTGTCCGTAAAGTGCTTCTTTTCCTTTATCATATAATTTGCAGAATGTACGCATACTAGTATATGTAAATACTAGCATAATGTATAACTACTTATTTGGGAAGCTTGTGTTATTATCTTTAGCTTATCATCACCATTACAATGGCTATATCTATAGATTTTGATATTAGCGTTCAGTCCCTCAAGACGTATTATGTTTATCTTTTCATGATTTCATCCTAACTGTTAATATTCAGGAAATAGCATGCAAGTATAAACATATATTAAATGAAAAATTCACGAATAATGTATGCTTTTAGGTGTCGCTATCTGAATTCAGGGGAAATAAATCTCGCATTCAAATCGATATGTGAAGAATTCGCCACCTTTGATCAGTATGTATGTAGAGCGGACCTTCCGACTATAAAGCACGAGGTATCAACAGCTGACATTTGCAAACCTTACACGTACGATCTGAAGCACGGCCCGGAAGTAAATGAGCAATTTCGTGTTGGGATGATTGCTTTGTTCGTAGTCAAAATGTTATAACATGCATTTTGTTATAACAGGTTGACTTATACGACCCTGTTGACGTTCTGATAGCACTAATCATTGCTAAAGGGAAAAAGGCATTAATATTTTAAGCAGCAATCACCATCATTATCCATTTCTTTATAAATATGGATAGATTAATGTTGGCTAGCGTGTGCTTATATAGAAAGATAATAGATAGCTTAATATCTGCTGGATGAACTTTTTTTGAATAGGTTGTCGAGAAGCTGCAAATTGACGTTATTTATTTATATTAGCAGCAAATGCTTACATACTTGTTGGCATAACAGTAATGTATGTAAATCTAACTTTTAATTGAAATTAGGCCAAAATAAAGTTTATATTTATTTCTATCCTGGCAAATTTGATAAATCAATGTGCATCTGGACTTTGTTTAAAGTGAAAGAGAATCTATTCACAGTACACATACAACACATGTGTATGCAATATGCCTTTTTGTCATTAGTCAGCATTTTTCAGCCGGACATGCACTTAGTTAATGTCAAGCACATATTACAAATATAGCATCAATGCATCAGAAATTGAAAGGCAGTAGGTTTAACTATTGCAAATGTTAAAACGTTGACATCATTTAACATAAAAGGAATACTAACACCTGAAGCGACCTGGGATTGCTTAACTATATATCGACGTCATGTACGATTGTAATGCATTTACTTGCAAGCTGTAACTGCTTATCAATGGGCCTACGCATGCAATTAAATGCATTGATTTCTGTATTAAAATGTCTATTAGCAGTAATTTCCTTGGTCAGTGTATATTAAGCCATCATTACAGAAGCAGCAGCCTATATGGAGGTCATGCCATCAAGACTGGTCCTGCTACGTGTATTTGTGCACAGTTGCCGGCAATAGTTCGTCTGCATATCAACTACTCGTAGATGCACAATGCGTTACATACCGTGTCATGCCATGGTCACCATTCGCCGACACATTATCCAGTCAACTCCAACTCAAGGCTAATCCGCACCGGACTCATCATCACAATGGAGCATGCCTCTCAGGAATAGGTCATGTGACGTAAGTCATCGTAGTGATTGGTCAAGACTGAATATTTGAAGAAAGTACCGGCTCCTATCTTGATGAAGTATGTTGCCTACGAGCTTCGTCAAATAAACAGGGTGCCAAGTGACGGTTGGCGTGGATGTACATACGTCTGCTTGACAAACAGCGGGCGGAGAGAGACATGAGACAGCTGATGGTTTGCAGCCTGCAAGATATCGAGGTTCCAGTGGCCTTGGTGTTCTAGGGGGAATTATTGGATTCTGGCAGTCGAGCCGCGTGCCCGGTGTACAAATGCAATCGTGGTTGCAGGGGAAAGGGGGTTTGTCAGATGGTATTATCGTCTGGCAGCGACTATCAATCGCAGTGAGTTGAAGGCGCTCGATCATGTCAATAAGCCAGAAATCAAACGATCTTCAATTTCAAATCGATATCTATATATATATATCTTGGAACTGAATGTCACTGAATGTCAGTTATAAAGTTGAGTATCCTTTACTAGCAAGTGTAGAAAGCATACACACATGTCTTATGATGCATACAAATCACCATATGGAAAAGTATGCATGCAAACGTAAATATCAGCTTTGGTTTCAAATATCTTCCTTACCATTACTTCTCCTTACATGCAGGCATATTTAAGAGTGAGTGAAATGGACCTATCATCGATCTGTTTATTACGGTATGAGAACCCAAGATTAATTCCATATTGAAATTCTATACGCTATTTATGCAGCACATATATTATTTCACAGAGGTCAAGAGTATCCATCCATTATTGAAAAGTAATGAAGACTAGAAGACGCACAAACAGCAGTACTAACAACAAGTTTCCGTTTATACACACTGTAACAGATAGCGGACATTCCATGTTTTGTGCTCTCTAATGAGAACATTTGAAAAGTAAAGTTCATATAAGGTGTTAAACTATATCTGGGACCTAATTGTAACGTCTTAGCATTTCATTGGCTATGCAAATTAGCTTCCAACTTTGAATACCAAAACCAGGTCAACGTAACAGCGTCAAACATCTGAATTTGTGAACCGTCAGTATAGATTACAACACGTACAAATTTATAATTTGGATTTGTACACCCGAGTAAATGTTGGTCAAACTGACGTACCTAGAATGTTATCAAATATCAAACAGTCAACATTTAAGACACAAACTCTGATTGTCTATAAAATAGTTTATATGGCCAATCATATTGCTCCATTACGAAAACACACAATTTGGCCATTCTGTTACAGATAACTTGAACGGAGTGTTCGTAACGAGCGTGATCTGTTCGGAGAGAACGAAAAGCCAGTAAAGGATAGCTGCACGATTTCCGTCTTAGTTCATATACAGTAGCCTACAACTATTACATACGTTTAATAAAGTGCAACTCCCTTGCTGAATCAGACTAAACACTTCTGTCCTTCTTCATTAGTTGGTTTCAGTATTGAATACATTTATATTACGTGTCTATTGCTGCATTTTGCAGTGGACAGTTTATTTAATGCAAACCTGGAACAGGTGTATATTAACAGACGCATCTTCCTCAATACGCACGACAATCGTCGATGACACAGATCTGATGAATTTGTAAGGAAATTGTAAACCTTGACACGGCAAATTGTTAAGATAAACTTTTGTAATAATTATTTGAAGTAGAATTGACGAATATAGTCTACTTACTAGTATTATCGTCACGTATGGGTGAAAGATTCCCGCTGTGACTTTAAACAATAATTCACTCACTCACTACTAGTATTAAGTATACCTAATTCCTTATTAGAAGCCTAATTCTGCAAACACTACACAAAATAAATTAAGGGCCGACAGATTTTTCTTGGTGGCCTTTCTACCAGATTTCGGAGCTCGCTATTTATATAATTATTAGGAATCTGGTGCCATTGTTTTTCCATTGTGTCCAAAGTTTACGAGTATCAGGAATATGTAGACGTTTAGAATGTCTTCGTTGTTAAAATTATATGAAGCTATGTGTATCTGTCCAAAAACGCTACCGGCCCTTACATTAATTGTGTTAAATATAGAATAATAGTATATGTGTCACTAAACTCGTTCGCGTCAATAATATTTTAGTAACGTTTCAATATCTATATTCTGTATAATCTTGACTTAACATGCATTTGAATTTGTTCTTGCATTATAATTAGTTTCTAGTAGGTATATTATCAGGTATAATATTAGTGATATCAAATTGACATGATAGTTAAAGCTTAATCATAGGTTCAATTAAAAGTAGTAACCGAAAGCAGTTACAGTAAGTGAAACTGGCAGTAGCCCGAATATACATTATGAAGCGTTCGTAAAATATGAATGAATTGTAGCAATTTTATCTTATCAGTTAACGGTTTAAGCAACTATCTCACGAATATTTTTCCATTTGTAAATTTGGTCTAAATAATATATATTTAGGTTCAATATTACTTTGTTGAAATGTCACGTTCCTACTATACACATGACAAAAGGAATTCTGTGTTTCAAAACTATGTTAATTTTCTCGAAGCGCATTATTACCCCGGTCAATTGATCTGTGTACACTCAATCTTCTCAACTCCCTGGGGATCATACAACCCAAGCTGCCGTTCAAGGCGCTACAAGGTTATCATTCACATGTCCATCT
>JAUTBT010019221.1:0-21534 GCA_032361225.1 Lepetodrilus schrolli
GGATGTTGCGGGTTTCCTCCTGCCCTAAACTGGCAAGTCGTGATATAAGTGAAAGAATCTTGAAAGCGACTTAAAACACAAACAAACAAACAAACAAACAGTAAGTATATGAACATTCGTAGTTAATACAGTCAAAAGCAGAGGAAGCGGCCATAAAATATTCGATAGACATATTGCTGGATAAAAGTTTATGACGTTATTTCCTTTTCTTCCCGCATGGGAAGGTGTTGAAGTTGAGGTTCCTGGGAGTGGGGAGGGTTGTGAAGACTAAAATCTTTAATGTTCATTCCAATCCTGTTTATGTCTTTAAAAATGTGTAGGATTGGAATGCAATGTCATCCGAAGTTTATTTATTTATGTTTTGAACTGGGGTTTAGAGCCGTTTTAAATATTCTTTCATTTATATCACTTTTAGTTTAGGGCAGGAGGAAATCTGCAACATCTGTAGCACTGAATGTTGCAGTAAACCTGGAAACAATGGCTGATACTGACAGACCAATGATGATAATTTGCATTCCCATGGTATAGACAGGCATCCTATCATTATCGTGTAGGAAAGAACTTATCTTTATCAGCCATGGTTCAGTGATTTACAAAACACATTACAGTGTAGTTGTTGTGGGTTCTCATCCCATCATTAAGCAATTCAACATAATTTCACTGAAATACTGTAAAAAAACCAAACGATTTAACCCCATATTCATACCATTCGGTTAACCTTACCATTCTTACCCGATGTGGTACTTTTACATAGTTGTACACAAGACTAGAAGACATTTGAAGCAATCCTGCTGATTATAAAGCATTGAACATGCTTCTCAATTCTGCTGTTTATAAAGCATTGAACATGCTTCTCAATTCTGCTGATTATAAAGCATTGACCATGCTTCTCAATTCTGCTGATTATAAAGCATTGAACATGTTTCTCAATTCTGCTGATTATAAAGCATTGACCATGCTTCTCAAATGAGTTGAGGCCTGAGTTTGTCGGCAGTTTGTGTTTTTTCATATGCCATTCTATACACATACCTTTTATTTATTTAGCCTAATGTCTCACTACTTACATGCCACTATTATAGGATAGGTGGGGATTACTCAAGGGGAATTTGATGTGATTATTTTAGACATAGCTGGCCTACTAAAGATGTGAATATATGTAACCGTTATAGGTAGAAGGCATGGGATTCGCGGTGCAATCAACCTTGACCTATGTTGTTTAAAATATGTAACAAATGGCATGTATACCGCGGTGTCTTCCCGCGAGGCCAATCTGTCTGTATTATTTGATGTTTCCATAGGTGTGAAGTAGTTAACTGGTGTGTTGTTTTGCTGATTACTTCTGTGATCTGATTTTAGTGATAATCCAGCGATATGATTTTAGGTGAGTTCACAAAACGCAAGAAAATAGTATTATTTTAGAACCTAGCCCAATGATTTTAGGTGAGATGACTTTACAAAACGTAGACAATAATGTTATTTTAGAATAAAATAAGTTTCAACTTTTTGAAAGAAAAAAAATATGATTGTGTTTGAATAATTAGAAAATTTAGAATTTTTTTTAGGGTTGGAGTATTTTTTATTTTAGGTGATTTATTTAGATGTTCGAACTATTAGAGGGTTCAAATTATTAGAGAAATTACGGTAAGTTCACAGGAGGGAATTATAATTTGTGTTCAGTAAAGTGGAACCAGTGGTGATTA
This sequence comes from Lepetodrilus schrolli, assembly GCA_032361225.1. Classification (NCBI taxonomy): domain Eukaryota; kingdom Metazoa; phylum Mollusca; class Gastropoda; order Lepetellida; family Lepetodrilidae; genus Lepetodrilus; species Lepetodrilus schrolli. Next base: position 1,701 of record JAUTBT010019221.1, read on the forward strand.
AAACTTGTGTGGATATGAAATATTGACTGTTCTCCATTGCATGCTCTGGGAAAGTTTTTGTTTAGAGGTCATTTCCGTAGATATGTTTATTTAAAACAAATGTATAGATATATATGATATAAATTAATATAAAATATAAATTGTGTCCCTCAAATTGATAATCACATGATCATGATGACAATGATATAAATTTCTTTGGTGTTGTATGGAAATAATATAATTATTTCTATAGCATTTAGCGGGAGATGATTAGTTTTATTTCTTTGTGTAAACGTTTGTTATTTCTTTGTGTAAACGTGTGTGTGCGCGTACGTGTGTGTGCGTGCATGTTCATGAAATAGAAATATTACCGGCAGCACTTGTCGCCCTAGAAACATGAACAATGTTCCACTATAACATTATATATCTGCTTGCGTTAGCTCATATAGATTTTGCATTTCCTTATGTTTCAACCTTGATACTTCACTCTAGATTGTACTGTTTATTAATCATTCGCATGGTCTTAGTCCCTACTACTACTACTACTGCTGCTATTACTACTACTACAACAATAATTATTAGTGAATTGTTCCATATTTGCCGACTGTGCAGACTAATCTCCGGTGGAGTCAAGTCGATGAGAGTTGAGTGTATTAGCTGGAATATTGGGGTTATAATTTGATGATCTATATTGATCAGAGCCTCAAGATTGGTGCCAGAGATACGCTACTTCCCTAGACAACTGGCTTCACATACGTCCTTCATTATGTGCCACAGCGGCACTATTTAATGTCAATGCAGTTGGGACAGGTGGTTAATATTTCACAGCAAGACCTTGTGCTGAACTGTACATGCACATGCTGCTGCAAGATTTGTTCTAGTACTTCTAGTGATTGCTGTAGATATATCTGTAATATGATCATGTTATGAGCTTGGGAATCTGTCTGATCAACGAATTTACAACATCCATTTACGGTCATGGTCACTAAATGATAAAACAATGTTCACTGTTTTGTTGCATATTTTACTAATTTGCGATGCAGACATTGGTAATTAAACATTTTTTCTTCATACATTTGATTTTGTAGATTAAAGGTCCTTGCACTCCAGAGGCGAGCGATTTTTCACAGTGAAAATCACTGGTAACAAAATAAAGATAAGAATTGATTCTATCGAAGTTTGTCGCAGTAATATACTTTGTTGAATTTCGCTTTTGGTGTGCAAGCATATAGATAAATGGTACGGTTCTATCTCGGAACAATAATAGCCGAGTTTGTATCCACGAAATTCGCCTCTGGTGTGCAAGTACCTTAATGGTTTCCTTGAGCATTAACCTTCTAAATGCTGGAGGCAGTCACTGATTCAGACACATTAAAGAGCAATAATTTTAATTAATGAAGTAGGAAAGGGTTAAATTGAATATGATTTTACCAGTCAAGTGATGTTACACAATTTTGACTTGCATCAGATTTCCAAACAGGCCTTCCCTATTATAGTAAACGTATTTACTGTTCAGACAATATGGGAAGGCCTGGTATGGTAGTAATGAAATCTATTTACTGTCTGTCAGAGACTCCGTGTCATTGTTCACATGTCCTCAAACAAATTCCATCCAGTGATCCAAGATGAGAGGTTGGTAATGGACTATGACAGCTAATTACGTTGTGTGTTTCAGGATGTTGGATCGGAGAACCCAACCAATGTCTGGCCAGTGTCTGCCGCTCAAATACTCCTCCGAAACGCGTGTCAAAGGCGGACTCCAAGTTCTGTTGCTGCTCTGGCGACCGATGTAACGAGAACGTAACCGATGTTTACCAGCCAGAGCTGCATACTTCTGACGCACCACCGATTTCAAGTACGCAGTGTTTATTTGTTGCCTGTCAGTTAGTAGAAATTGGTCCCTGATGTCAACAAGCTGTGCGCAAAAGCATGGAAAGTTATCACTTGGTGGTAGTGAAGTGGTAGATCATCAGACTTCAGAGCCTGCGGTCCTGAGTTTTAACCTGCCCCAGCAACACAGCTTCAACGTCCATGAAAGTTACCTTTCTAGCACAATCACTATTGAATTGTATGGTCTGGTCACGAGATTGCGAAACCTTTTGAGTACAATTTCGTGCTCAAGCTAACATTTTATATGGAGATTTGTGAATACACCTATGAGTTGAGCATAATATCATATTTAAAAACGTTCATCAGTACCAGATACTGCTACAGTTAGCGCTATAGGTTTCTTCCTGACATAGATTTGCCATTTAAAAAAGAGAAGAAAAAAACCCACCAAAATCTCCCCAAAATTGATTTGGATACCTAAAGACATATAGGTTTCTCCCCAAAATTGATTTGGATACCTAAAGACATATAGGTTTGGCATTTAACACTAAGCATACACTCACTACCTGTCACACTCTTTTAACACCATATTGGGTCGAGGGTATCGTTTCAAGAAGCTCTCTTGTCCACTGAGACCATAGCTCTCTTGTCAGTGCACAATGACAACGTATAAGAGATTGGTAGTAAATAAGAGAGCTCCATGAAGCGATACATTGGCTACTACCAAGAACATATTGTATCATTTGTAGCACTGCAATCTATTCTTGTATTTCAGTGCTTCCTGGTCCCGACCCCCTGTACCGGGAGAAGACAATAATTATCTCCCTTGTATCTGTCTGCTCGGTGGCACTGATCATCTTCGTTGTCTTCCTCCTTTACCGGATGTTCCTGTCGCGCAAGCAGGTGACCCTTGACCCCATGCAGCACATCGAGGCTCAGCCCCCGCCAGGATTCGAGATCGAGGACCTCAAGATGTGCAACGTGGTTAGCAAGGGCCGGTACAGTGAGATCTGGCACGGCCTGCTCAACGACCAGGAGGTCGCGGTCAAGGTGTACTCTTCCCACTACCGGCAGTACTACCAGAACGAGCGCAGTCTTTACATGCTGCCCTTTATGGAGCACGACAACCTGCTGAAGTTCTACGGAGCGGATGAGCGGCTCTCGCAGGATGGTTTCCTACAGTATCTACTGGTGCTGGAGTACATGCAGCTGGGCTCGCTGACCAACTACCTGAAGAACAACACCTTAGACTGGCCAACACTGTGCAAGATGGCGTACTCCGTGTGCAGAGGGCTGGCTCATATGCATACCGACATCACGAAGGGAGGTAAGTGTTGTTGTATTTCATCAGTGTGGCTTAGGAAGAACAGATGCAACACATTACTAAGAATGACCAGTTCCATAGAATATCACACCATGTATTATTAGTCCAATGCCTGTTCAGGCTGATAGTGGCCCACAGGTGAAGATTTTGTCTGGATAGATGCTAGATGGAACTTAATTTACTCGAGAATATCATCTCTGATTAATTTTGAAACGGGCGGACGACAAGTTCTGGGAGAGGGACTTCCCTTACTATGTACCGTGCACCGTTAGTGCCATGTTTCGTTGACTGTATACATTCAGACCTCGACATATAAGTTTGTTTGCCGAGTTAGACTGTTTTGGAGAGAATGCACGTGCAGTTTTCATTGGTCAAATTAGAGAGCCAAAAGTCGCGTGGTACCCAGTGTCAAGGGAGATAAGCAAGGCACAATTTTGTTTCCTTGATCGAACAGTTCTTATTTGTGAAGTTCAATTAAATAATAAAAATACAAAGAACTGAAAAATTATGTAAAATTGTATATTTTTGAGAAGATAATAATCAAATCTATTTTTAGAAAGCAAAATATGTTGAAAAAAAAGACATTTATTGAATTATAGCCTTGCCCTTTAAATAGCAATTTTGGTTGTATACTCTCCAGAGAGTGGAAAAGGTTAACTGAGTGCACATTGATCCTTGATTGGGGTAATAATGTTGCGGCGGGTGGTAGCGCAGTGGTAGAAAAGTTGGACTTCGGAGCCAAGGTTCCAGGTTCAAATCCGGCTCCGGGGGCCCGGCATCAATGTTCGCGAAAGTTACCTTTCAGACGCGATATTGATAGGATGCGATGTCTGTAGAGTGGCAATGCAGTTATCATCCTTGGTCTTGTCAGTACCAGCCGGTGCTCGCAGGTTTACTGCAAAATTCAGCTCTACGGATGTTGCAGGTTTCCTCCTGCCCTACACTGACAAGTCGTGATATAAGTGAAAGCAACTCTAAACCCTAATTTAAAAAAAAAAAAAATAATTAATGTTGCACTATGAGAAAACGTTTGAGCATAGATTTGGCACCCATAGATACACACATTATTACAGTATACAGTGTACTTCACAATGTGTTGGTTTGGCTGTATGTATAGGTAGCTCGGTGGAAACGTGTGTGCTATATACAAGGTGATTTGTTTTCAGGCAAGTTTAAGCCAGCTCTGGCTCACAGAGACTTCAACACCAGGAATATTCTAGTGAAGACCGACCTGACATGCATCATTGCGGATCTGGGTTTCTGCATGCCAGTGATGGGCTCCAAGATAATCAAGAATGGCATTGCAGAAAACGCTGAGCAGTCTACTCTTACAGATGTCAGTATATTTCACTGTACTCTCATTTTGCACTGAACTTGTACTAAATAGTCTTATGTTGGTCACAGTCCTGTCCATAGAATGATAGCAGCAATGCGAGAGTGACTCCTTACACATGCATGTAGTGAGTTACGACTCTTGTAGCACAATGCACATTCTGTGGAACTGGAGCCAGATCCATTTTGTATGATTTGTTTGTATGGATGTATGGTATATACATGGCTTACTAAATATCTAAAAGTCCTATGGAGCCTCAATTAATGTGCTATGACAGGTTGTTTGCCTGGGGCTGTGAGTGTACAGATGGAGATCAATCACATTAAGTGTGTCATATTTCTTGTTGTACGAAAGACACTGTGATGTTATAACTATGTTAATCACACTGTCTAGCATTGCTAATATAAACAATTACGATAAATCGGGAGGAGGCGATTTACTTATTTATCTATTGTTACATCGTCATTTTATTTACTTTGCACTAGTGGTGTTCCGATGATCGATAATAATTTAAAAAATCAGTTGGTTACCCTTCAGTGACACGACAATCGATTACAAATTCTCACAATTGATTGTCATGAATAATATTCTAAAAATTGTGAAATTTTCATTTTTTGAACTTAGAATAATATGTTCTTGTGAACCTGGGTTCACATATTAAAATAGTTTTTACCAAATAAATGCCAATATTCAAGATGTTATTCAATGCAAAGTCAATATATACAGAATGTTGAGCGAGGCCAGCTGATCAAACATGGTGGCTCCCTAAGTCAGGCTACTGACAAAGTTCGTGATTTTTCAGCATTGCTGATACGCCCGATACATTAATTGTATACCCATAGGTTGGAAGTACTTTAGCTTTTGAACCTTTTATCGTACCGTAATTAATTATTTGGTCAATTTCTAGGTGAACTCTTTTGGCAGACGAATTTTAGCTGCAACACATCATTGTTGAACAGCGAAATAAACTGGTTCCAAATCACTGTGATGAATTTGTGTTTCATCAGTTTGCCATCTATTAGAGACCAATTATTCTTTAACAGGCACCCAGTCATAGCCTATTATGACGTTAAATCCATTGTTCGACGTTACCTGTTCCGCATTTCACTTTACAGGATGACTGGCACGACCACCAGTTTCACAGGTCAAATATTGGGCAAGGGCTTCAAAGTAATTTGTAAATCGATCCAGGGTATCTCTCTTATCCACTATGAAACAATAGATCTCTCATAAGTGCACGCTCCCCATGTATAAAAAAATTGCTTTGAGAGTGCTATAGACAAGTCTGGTAGTAGAGCTTCATGAAACCATACCCATGCAGGCCTCCTGTCAATCACTACACAACACCATTCCGCCTCTAGGTGGGGACGGTTCGCTACATGGCGCCCGAACTTCTTGACGGAGCAGTCAACCTGCGAGATTGTGAGGCTTCTCTCAAACAAATAGACATCTACTCACTGGGACTGGTGCTGTGGGAGACCGCCATGAGATGCACAGATCTGTATCAAGGTGAGCATATATTTTCATGTTTCACAAAATGATCGTAGCATGTATACAAGTTATAAAGTCTCATAGCCCAACAATCGTTCTGAGGAATAGGACTCGGATCACCAGTAACAGTATAATTGTTCCAACAGATGTGCTGTAGTGTAAAGGTGCATGATATGTCAATAGAAAATGACAGAATTTTATTGTGCAATATTTATCATCTCGTAGACATTGCCCCATAAAATATGTATGTTTAATTTATTTTCTTTTCATTAAAGACTGTTCACTATCTGTAAATGCAATCACGCTTCCATTTCATTGTCCCTATTGGCTGATTCTTGTGATGAGGTAATGCATTGGTAAATAATAAAACTGGAGCCAAATGTCCCGAATTCGAGCCAACCCCTGAAACTTGGCAATCAATTGTTTACTCATGGAAATTACCTTTCAAAATTGATTATTGCGGCATATGCTCTCAATTCTATGCAGTTATAATTTGTTTGTCAGTTCCAGGCATTGCTTGCATGTTTATCACAACACTCGGGTGGTGCAGGTTTTTTCTGCTTTAAACTGATAACCTGCGATATGAACAGTATGATGAAGAAAGTGTCTGTAAACCCTGGCTTAGAAAAACAAATTATGAAAGGTTGATTGTTAAATTGGCGTGATGTATTTCAGGTGCCCCTGTCCCCGAGTACCTCCTGCCATACCAGGCTGAGGCCGGGCCACACCCGTCGTTCGAGGACATGCAGCTGATGGTCACCAGACGCAAAGTGCGGCCGCGCTTCCCCGACGTATGGAAGGAGACCAATCAGGTGGGTGCTGGTCCCAGGTCTCGTAGTACACTGGTCCAAGGTCACATGACCTCTTACCCATCGGGTTAGTGACCTAAAATTTTATACTTCGTAACACTACACCTGTCACAGCAACAATTATATGGAAAATATATGGATGAGGAAAATCGAAAGAAATTAACCTGTAAATTGTTGTAATTAATTGCAAATTGAAAAAGTGATCAAATTTAATTACCTTCAAATTGACAATTGGTAATCCTATCGTTGGTTTTACTGGAATGTAATTATACATTAATGTTTCGAAATCTCTGTTGTATGTCATTATTGATTGTCATGACCTAATCAAGCTAATGGAACACTTGATACTCCTTGTTATTGCTACCAACAAGACCTTTCGTATTGATTAACATCTAGTTCTTACAATTGCTGTCTGTTTGCTTTCCTGTGTGTCAGACTTAGATACTGATATGATTTGTAGATGCATTTAACCAGTTTGACAAAGTAGGCCACGGTATGGTGAATTAGCTATCATCAATCCTGCCCTGGGTACCCAACATCAATGTTTGCGGAAGCTACCTTTCTGATGCGATTATTGTAGGATGTACTGTCTGTATTATTAGAGGTGTGATGATGCAGTTTTTAGGCGATACAATCCGATACGATACATAGCATGATATTTGCAATGCCATATGATACGTATTGCGATACAAGATTTCCACACAATATTTCTGGAAGTCATATTCAGCAACACCTTGCATAATACTAGCCATTGAAATCCTGCTGTGGGACATTTGTTGAAGTATTTCCAGTCTACAGTGAGTTAAAACCTAAAGTGATCTCTCCAGTAGTGAGGCATAGCAAGATTTCAATTGACTTGATTGGTGCAATTATACATAAAAACAAGAAAAATCTTTTTTGTTTTTGTTTTTAATAATTCTGATCATGAACAAGATGAACTTGTGTGAGGAACAGTCAAGTGTAAAATTCAGTCAAACGAACATTTTATGATGTAATCATTTTCATCGATATATTCAAAAATGGGTTTCCAATATTCATGCACTGTGGATATAAAAAAATGTATCGATATCTATCAAAACATATTGATACGAATATCAGAACATTCAAGTATTGCGATTATCGGGATATCAATGTATCGTCACACCTATATACTATGTGTAGATATCATCCTTGGGTCTTCAGTAGCAGCCAGTGCCTGCAGATTTACTGCAACATCAAGTGTTACAGGTTTCCATCAAGTAAATGAAGTAGGCTTGGCAGCATAACAAATTACCAATGCAATCTCTGTGATTTCAGGAACACGATGTGTCATTATTGAGTACAGTCTCTGTGTTTTCAGACACAATGAAACGGCATTGAGTGAAGTCTCTGTTTTCAGTCACATGTTGAGTCAGTATTGAGTGCAGTATCTGTGTTTTCAGGCGGTGCGCTGTCTAAAGGAGACCATCGAAGACTGCTGGGATTCGGATGCTGAGGCACGCCTCACTGCTCTGTGCGTGGAGGAGAGGATCTCGGACCTCATGACCACGTGGACGCAGGACACCAAACACAGAGGTAGTGACCGGTCCAGACACAATCTGGACAAACAATATACTGATGAATGTCTATGAGTGTATGGTGATACTTTGTTTTCTGATTTAGCAACTATACCATAGCATCATATACCTTTAGAGATAAAATATGATCAATAATTTGTCAGGAAATATCAATTCAATGGATTTAACTGCAAAATATCAGGGGAAGTCGAATTTAATTTCCAAAAATTTGATGACTTTTGTAATGTCTAATTTCTTTTAATGTTCACAGGTACGACGCCCACCATCATCCCTACCTTGAACATCACCTCCAACGACTGCCTAACAAAGCCTTCTCATGTGTTGACGCTGGATCACTCTCACAATGTGGACCTGTATGCAGCCAACATGGCGGACTACAGATCCAGTGTCAGTTCCCCTACAGAGAACAGCAGTGCCCCCTTGCTAGGCAACGGCGTCGTCAGGAACGGTGAGATCCCCAACTACAGCCAGAACCACAGGAACTGGTACCAGGACCGCAGCGTGTCTGGTGGGTCCACGACGGAGACCGTGGTGCCTATCGCCCCCGGGGACTCTGAACCCCCACCCAAGTCTAACAACATCACCATGGCCATTAATAACGTGATCCTGCAGCCCCACCAGGGCCGCAACCCCACTGTGGCCAGGAACACACACAAGCGCAGCGATGAGGAGCTGGCGGTGTCTGGGAACACATTGCTGGGCCCCGGGGTCGAGGCGTGCGATGTCAGCCAGGTCAACGAGAACACGTTCGACTCCGTTGGGGACAACCTGGAGACGTCACTGGTGCAGAACGACGCTCTGAATCAGCACCGGAACCCACCGATTCCGTACCTCCAGAACCAGGTGCAGGTGCCCGTAGTGAGACCCAAGGTAGCCAATGTGCCGGGCAACGGAGTCCCATACAGACATCTCAATGAAGGCAAATCTCTGCGGGAGAAGCTCGGCAAACTGATAAAGCCAAGTTCGTGGAATTTGTTTGGACTGAAGAGTGGCTCGCGTAACCACAGTTGTTCTGATCTGGAGCAGGACCGCAGCCATTCTAATGTGAGCGTAAGTGAGGAGAGCTCTAGTCTGCTGAACGAAGCCAGCACGTTGCCTAAGACTGTGGTGCAGCCGGTGCACACGGAGGTGTGTCTGCAGAATGGCCATGCCTGTGTCCGCCCCAGCAACCTGGCTCTCCAGGAGTTCCCGCGGGAACACGGACACAGTGAGTCTTCGGAATCGCCCGAGGACAGGTATACGGAAAACCGGCTTGGAATTGCAGAGGTGGGCGTTGCCAAACTTAAGGACTCCAACGTGGGCCAGCAGTCGGTGGTGAGACTGTGTCAGTCTAGGAGCACCTCTGACCTCAGTCCCACACACAGTGCTAAGCAAGGCTGGCAGGAGACCAAGCTAATGGACTTTGCGGACAGGTGTAATAAACGGAGGCCTGCGTCGCTTTCGTTAAAGGGACACAACTATGCGACCCAGCCGTTTCCGTTCACTAATGGATCTACTGGAATGGGAAGCTCTGCGCCCAATGTCGCCCTCAAACCTCCGGACGAAAGTTCGGACCCGAGCGAGAAAATCAAGAGACGTGTGAAAACGCCAGTGAATGTGAAGAAGGGTCGGTTGTCCTTGTACGACGACCGACTGATGAGTCACAGCATGAATGCGTGTGTGCAGAAGAACAACAATCACGGCCTGAAGAAGACCAGTCTCAGCCTGCACCAGCTGAAGCAGCCGGACATTGTCGAGGTCACAGCCACACAGCCACAATTGGTTTAGCAGGATTGCCTCCCTTAGTGATGGGGATTAACTCCCTTTGATAGTACATGTTCTTACTTAAGAATAAGAGAGGGAAGGGCTATTTTCCAATGGGTTATTTCTGCCTAATGTGAATTAGTTTATTTTGAGAGTCAAATAATGGTAAACAGACAATTTCGCTATGTATATGTTGATATGTTACATGAGTAATAGCTGAAGTGTATTAATGACGAAGCTTGAAAAAAATTAAGACCTAACTCAAAACCATGCACATTAAACCATGCACATTAAAATTTGAAGCACTGACTTTACATCATAATTATGTTCCCTATTACTAATATTCAGAGTAATAACAAGAAATAGCATCATTTTTGCTTAAACAATCACATTTATTAAATCTCAATGAAATCCGTTACATGAGGCATTTGTAAATCTGACAGGGAAATAGTTCACCGTGTTTGCAGGCGTTCTCATGACTAGAGACAGTATTAATTGCTTCCAGGATGCTGTCAATTGTAGAATATATTACCACTGTGTTTTCTGAAACTTGCGTTGGGTAGTAAATTATTGGATTTTGGATCCAAAGGTTCCGAGTTCCAAATCTACCCTATGAGCCTGTCATCAAGATCTATGAAAATTTACATTTCTGATTCTTTCGTGATGTGATGCCTGGTCTGCTAGATGTAATCCTTGGCTTGTCAGTACAAGCCAAATGTGTTGCAGGTTTACTCCTGTAAACTGACAAACCACAATAAGAGCAAAATAATCTTGAAAGTGGCTCTACGTCCAAACATATTAAATTAATCAAAAAGCCTGAAAGGTTGATTTGTAAGTGAAACAGACTGAAACATTTAATAATTCAATCAATCTAAACCTTACTACACAAAAACTAAAGGGGAATAACAATTTTAAACTCTACCTACATCAGAAACTTTATTAAAATATTGATACTACCATGTTTTACATATAGCTTTTTATATTTCATGGAGTTTTTTTCTGCTGACGCACAAATGGCAAATAATATGATTGGTCAACTACATCAGCCATCTTAGTTAGTTCAGTTCTAAGCCTGTGTACTCGCAATTCTAAACCTATTTACTCATGGTTCTAAACCTGTGCATTCACAGTTCTATACCTGTGTATTCATGGTTCTAAACCTCTGTACTTGCAGCTCTAATTTCTGTACTCCCGGTTCTAAACCTGTGTACTCATGAATGTCACATAGTTAAGTGTATCTGGACAGGAATGGCATGGAAGGCTCTTGACTTACAATATATGTAGGCTGTATGACTTTTCAAATTAACGTGTCAAGATCATCTCTGTATGCAATATTACATATGTCAGGTTTTTTAAAAGTTATATTACAAACTAGAAAAGAAAAAAAAGTCTACACAAATTCGGATACTGCATTGTCAAAACGGTGCTGTTCTAAATACTGGTATTGCAGTTATTTTTTCTGAGTATAGACCACAATTTTATTGTGAGGACAATGGATTATGTGACACTGGGAGGGAATTCACAGTTAAAACCTGACATAAATGTTAGAATGGTGCTTACCAATGTCGGAGGGTAGGTGTAATTAATTAGGAAAAAAACCATTTGTCTGGGAAATGTAGTAGCATGTCCTGGCCAAAATTAAAATGTACATATTCCTACAATGTTTCAGTGGATTATCTCTTTCTTATGTTAGTAATCCAAAACAACTTGGTTTACATCCCAGAGTTGCTCTTGGAATATTTAGCAGCCATTATAAAACACCTACCCTAGGATGAACATTACGTAAACATTATTACAACATACCATAAAAACCACAATTAACACACTGATGTATTCTACAGTGGTCAAGTATTATTTACTTCTATGTCCATACATGTAATTAACACGTTACATTTAATGACACTAATTAATGGTACAAGAACATTTTTCGGAGCTTTTGGTGAGCTTTCCATCATGAATATTGGTAAAATATTCACCAAATATATAATATTTCGGAACTTGGATATTGTAATTGAAGATTACAGTAGTTTTAAGTATTTAGACTATTTTTAAAGCTCATAATTCAGGATTAACAAATCAGAAAAATGTGGTGCGACATATTTTGCTTTGTTTTTAATTGTAATAGCTTGAACATGGTAATGAGAATGGTAAAAAGAAATTACTGCAATGGAGTAGAATGTATCCATACTTGAACAACGGTCATCTTCCTGAGAACAGCATTTGTGTCAAGAATTTCCACACAAATGTACACACAATTTATAAATTAAATATGTATTACCCTGGTAGTAGTTTTTGTCACAAATTTACAAACAGATTTTAAAACCTCTACTTAGTGTTCCTAAAAGTTAATTTCTAATGCTGATAGAAAGAATAAATAAATCTATTCACTTCACTTAGGATGAGTGTGTTACTAGATTTATTTAGCAGGGTTTAACACTAAAAGTTCTGACCACTAGTCCTCATAATGATAACATAGTAAAGGTATAAAAATTACAAAATTTCCACTACTTAGTCAGGATGCCTTCAGCCATTTTGGCTCGGGCTACAGGACTAATGCCAAGATTAATCCCTGTTTAGTAATTAATATTTAACAAAACACTTTTTATTGAGTATCAATTTAATCAATCTTGCTTTATTTTAGATGACAAAATAACTTGATGTAGAGTCTAGATGAAAAGGTAGGAAAGAAATTATAAAATTTAAAAAAATAAATATATTAATCAAAGATAATATCTGCCCCCTCCCCTCCCCATAACCTGGTTATGAAATTACATAATTATATTCTCAAGTAGTTGAGAAGTTTCCTTAACATTATAATCTTAATTTAATATAAGATAACTTTTCTTAAATATTTGCCTTTGCTTGCCTTGACATTACCATGCATCAATACTTGTACTGAAATTAATTCAAATATAACAATATTACATTGGGCAGTCTCATTAAATATAACCAACTGTAACAATAAATTAGAGTAATAGTGGCAAACCATGCCAACTACCAAACCTCTACACGAGTTGTCTGCCCTTGAATACACCCTTGATAAATGTATATTATACATTGATAAATGTATATTAATTATTACAGATACCAGCACAAAAGCAGCCATATAATATATATTTTCAGAAATAGTGCAACATTGTTAATGCTTCTTATAGTACAAGCCCTTAGTAACCGCGAAGACGACAGTGACACGACAGAGAGCGATAGCGATTGTGGAACTGAAATCATTAAAAATCGAAAAAGGTTCAGTGGTCAAAATGTACAATGATACTATACGATATACGCATATGTATCTCTGTAAACATGCTAAAACTATATATAACAATAACACAAATATAATACCTTCTACGTCGTTGTTCGTCCTGATGGAGTGTCCGAAGACACCCGGGGAGTCGGGGGCCACCACCCGTGACTGGAACCAGGTGGTCCGGAGGTAGAGGACCAGAGCTAGTAGAGGGTCAGTATTCGCCTTCCCTGCCAGTTTGTTGAATGCCTCTACAATCTGGTCCGCTGGCAAGAAAGGGAGCGCCATAAGTCGCCGGATGTACAAGAAGACGCCCTCTCTTTTGGTGAAGGTCGTCCCACCTCCTGTACCTTGCGCCAGGCGCACTGACTCCCATGGAAGACACAGCCCTGTGCCATGACGCCTGGTAACATATCATTCAGAGCTTGCCACAGTCATGGAACATTAAAAATGAAAATATGCTATCGGTATTTGTCATGTTTATGTTTGCTTTCAATTTTCAATGCAGTTTTGACGCATATTTTAGCACATGTACAGCGTTATCATAATGAATACTAATTACTTAAGGTTCAACTGCTTAAAATCGGCTAGCTCAAAATCCACTACACACCTGCAAGCGAAGTAATTAATGATTAAGAACACACAGCCTATGATATTGTAGAAATATGTTTGTAATGAAATATTAGGACGATATTTGTAATGAAATAGCATTGTCTATATTTGTTGTGGACATACAGGTTTGTCAAACACGTCATAAAGTTGATATTTACTCACCGTCACATAGTCGGGAGTGGTCCGTCTTGTCATTAATACGAACACCAGTGGCACCTGTTTCATCTGGTCCTCTTTCTGGATGAAGGCGTGGATGGACCAGAGCTGTGAAAACGGCTTCCTGACTACCTTAATGGTGCCGTCCATGAACCACCGCTTGGACCGCTGTAGCAGATCCATCTGCGTGTCCGTCCACATAAGGATGTGCCGATGGCCGTCGATCGCCACCTCCTGTCTAAGAAAGTCATCTTGTTGGAGGTACTCTCTGTTGATCTGTGAGAAATAAAATTAGCATTATAGCATTTGCCCGTAACTATATAAAACCGATTATAATTCGAGTGCAATTTGAGTGAACGAATCGCAGCTACTAATAAACACCAACCTCAAACATAGTATCTGTAGGCTTGGGGTCCTGTGGTCGGGATGACTGTCGGTGACGATTTGCCTTCCTCTTCAATAGGGATGGCTTGGCAATGGCGAAGTTTTGTCATCCATGATGTCCTTCAGCTTCTCTTTGACGATGGACATCGCAGACCGGAAGACTTCTGCACTAGCTGCCTTCTTAATCTGAAAAACAATACCGGTATATAGTACGTTCGTAGCGCTAGTTTGTAGAGAGTTTGAGTAAATGTATGAGTAGGATGAAATGTCAAAATATAACCTACTGTAGCGGCCAATTAACTATATTTTCTATTGATTCCACTTTGTGCTTCAACTATAACCATATTAAACGAAAATCTATTACTTCACTGGAAACTGTTACCAGTCAACATGTCACTAAAGATAGAAGTTGACCAGTTAAACTTATAAAATGTTTTAATAATATGGTTATATTCACATGTTTTGAGTAACACAGTCTAGATAATTTGTATTTAGGAATCCAGTGAAGGAGTTTAATGTGGTATATATGATTAATGTAAACTGACCTGTCCATAGGTCCAGAGGGGTTCATATATATATTAAGTTCATGATATATTATTAATTTGTTATCACGTTGGTAACTAGATATTTTGCATACAAAGGTGCCAAATGGTTTTCTTTTACTTTCCATCAAATAAAGTTGGTTCTACACTGATGGTAAAAGTGGGGTTTTGTTGTTTTATCATCAAAATATGATCCTATCTTCAATAAATATGGTGAAATATCCTGTACGTAGCCCCTAATAGTTAATCTTATATATTATTGATTTACATCAATTCGAATCCAGAATAGAACAATTCCTTTTAGGGTAATATAGTATATATGATTTTAGTCCAACTACATAATTTATTACTGAAACATTATTCCAACTATTTTACTTATCATTGAATAAGTATTCGTTAAGAATTTTCCATTTTGATAATATGTATTACTGAATGTTATCTCTTGTACCACCGTTGGTGTTTTTTGGAGAATAAACTGTCTGATTAGCTTTGATAATATATATAAAACAACACACTGTGGGCAGCAAATATTAATACATTTCTATTTATTGTATTCAATGTATGCCAGGTATGTCGCAGAACTGAGCGTAACATTTGGTTATATTACGTTAAACATGTTACTCCACTTTAGCTTTGCATATAAATAATTATAGTATCTAAATAATATCAAGTACATACACTATTATCACTTATTACGTATTACATTATTTTCTTACGAACTATTGTTAGCCTGTTATAAGCAAATATCCATTATATATCCATTTACTCGTGATTAAAGTATCGGTCTTCCAGAAGAAAGACTTGCCTGTCCCGCAGGTTCGATGTTGCCATCTGAAACAATTGTCGCACTGTAAGCCTTCTTGTTGTGGACGAACTTTGCAAACGCATGCAATGCAAAATTCCATAGCGACGGCTGCCATTGTGAAAGTGTAGCAGTTTTATTTTTCTGTCCGACTTTATAGCCTAATTGTGAGTCGGAAGTATCATACTTCAATTTGCTTACTTTGAAAACGGTAAATAGTAATAAATAACCATTTCTGTCCGACTGCATAGCTGAATTGCGAGTCGGAAGTAGCCTATCATACTCCAATTTGTTTACTTTGAAAACGGTAAACAGTAATGAATAATCATTTCTGATGAGGATTATCGAACGAAACAATATGGAACTACTACCTACTAAATGTGAACAATTATTACTTTAAAAAAAGACATTACAAAACCATTGGGACGAAACGACCCGACAGTGGGACGAAACGACCCGAGATTGGTACAAACCGACCCGAGATTGGCACGAAACGGCCCGAAAAGACGTGGCGCGAAACTACCTGAACGAACGGTTTTGGTGCGAAACGACCCGTAACCACTTCCAGTAGTCAACGCCATTGTTCTTGCAATGTGTCAGCAAGCTCTTGCAATGTTGATTAGGAAGGTTACAAAGCCGAAATATGCTCGATTGGATTGACGTAGTGCCTCGAGGCATGGATAAATACCTATCAATATAATTAAAATATCAACCAATCGGAGAATTCGTCTGGGTTTAGATCCATAAGGAATGTAGTTGGGTAGTACAATTGTGGTAAATTGGTAGCATGTAACAAATCATATTGTTAAATAAATGTGATGATTCCGTGTGTAAAATATTGTATTTATGTGAAGCACAATATTTACATATTTGTGAAAACAAGTCCGTGAACAATAGTCTTCAATTTCTTATGTTGTTTGGATTCATTAAGTTATCATTAATGTGTGGGTGCTATAATCCACGGGAAGTAACTCGCTGTCTCTCTCAATGTCGTAATCATGTCGCTGTGATAGTCTAGTCAAAATATCTTTTAAGTAGGCTGGCCCCAGTTTCGCCCAAATTGTCTAGAACAAAGAAATTGCTGACATTTTAGTATGTTGTTCGTTATTCAAATACGAATCCAATGATATTAAATATCATAGGGTCACGGGGCATATAAGAAGGTTACATCTGTTTATGTGATGCTTTCTTACTTTTTGTACCATACAAGTTAGAAGTATGACTTCCACTACAGCATTGTGACTTATTTTTGTAGTGTGGTCATCGATATCACTAAATATCCATAACATTTCTCAAAATATTTCATATTTGGTACACTGTGGCCTTTTCTTTGAGGAAAATTACCCGATAGGCCGACACGGAATAACATTATCATATTGTACAACATGTACTGTAAATTTGGAACAATTACAGATAAATATATATCGAAGCTAAAAATAAAATATTGACGGTACCTCACGGATGTTGTTTTTCCAATAAACATGCGTTTTGGTCCCAAAATATTATCATAGGGCAATTACTTTCAATATTAACTACAAATTATTTATATCTGAAAGGCATAATGTGCATAATATACGTAACTGGAGTGAACTGGGCTGGTAATTGACATATACCACTGATCGTCTCCATGGCAGGTCTCTATACCGTTCCAGGCATGTTTTGCATGTTATGTAGTATTGTCTATGCATACATTGCTTCGACAGACACCAATTATATACATTTTCGTAATAAGCTTATCTGCGTGTATATATTGTGGTGTTTCCCTGGTTTGCTTTCCCATCTCCCCTCCCTAATTCCCACTCCCTATGCCGCTATGTAACTTCTAGGCACCCAGCCCACCTCCCGCCAAGCGAACAACTGGACACTTGGCACCCCACCCCCCTGCCCCAAAAAGAGGCAACACCCATACCAAGTGGTAAATAGAAAAAGATTATGCTAAAACATCCAAAACTTCCATTCCCCCTTATCACACATGCGTCCCAAGGTGGGACCAGTAAGCCGAAATCAGCAATTCTGGAAGGCGACTGTAAAAACACCAAAGAAAGAAAGAAAGAAATGGTTTGCTTTAGTTCGGATTCCCAGCTCTCGGCATTTCAGTAGATTAATCTACTTGCTGGATCCGTCCGCTGACTCTTACTGTCCGTCATCCCCATCGTTCATTTTGAGTTTTATTTCATATTAGTCACAAACTCTAACTGTGACATCATAAAATTGACCCCCCCAAAACATTCAATATTACAAATTTGATATTAGATTATGAATCATTTCTTAATTATAAAACCCAAATGTATTATACAAATTAATTTTCAGATTATTATACATGGAAAAATGTTCAATTCCCTCGATGAGATTCGTGCTCAAAATGAACTAAGAAATTATCTCGAACCCATAAATTTAAGCTAACAATAACATTAACCTGACCAGGGCTGTTTCTTCAATACATATTTACAATCGTTGTCATAATTTGATAAATCTCTGGAAATATTGTGACAAATAAAATCATTATTACAATGTTTATAATACATTGTGAATTAATTCTTAATTATCACAGCCCAAAATACAGTACATAAAAAACAATAATTCACTTGAAATAAATAATACACACTGCTGGTGTAATAATTGAATACCATTGATTCTTATGAATAACAATAGATCATATACCTAGGTGAACGACTGAACGACCACTATATTATAACAGTTTGAAAACTGGTTTTATGAGTTGGTGACGTCATGATCCTCCGCCTGAGATCTGAGAACGAGAGGTGTTGGTGAAGTGATGGTCGAAGCCTGGAATCCGAGAACGAGAGTCTTGAAAACTTCTACATTTTGGTGTAGTGAGTCATGCCGCCTGAGATCTGAGAATCAGAGTTGATGAAGTGATGGTCGAAGCCTGGAATCTGATGACAAGAGTTGGTGACGTCATGATCCTCCGCCTGGAATCTATTTAATTATTTAAATTCCTGCGAATGAAGTGACCATGCCATAGAGGCTAGATGGTATGATTTAAATAGGAAGAAATAAGAAGAAGAAATAACAGAGTTTTAAACATTTCTACTACAGTTAATCTCAAATTTGGGAATTTTAAATACATATCTAAAATAAAATGAAGTGCATCTTATTAGTTTTCATAGATCTAAATATATTACTACTTCAACCAAAGCTTTTTGACTATATACTAGTGTATACTAATACGTGTATATTAATTCTTCCTGATACCATCACAAAAGCAGCCATATAACATATATTTTCAGAAATAGTGCAACATTGTTAATGCTTCTTATGGTTTCATTTTCACATCTGAATTGCTCAAAATATGGTTGTGGCAGATTTAAGTGATATATGTTAATTTACAAGATGAAATGTTTTGACAGTAATGTCCTATTAGTAATAATATTGTGCATTATGTACGCCTTAATTATACAGTAATTACAGTTGTATCATTATCTTTCGGATGTCCATGCAGACAAAAGGAAATTTGTTGTGGGTGTGAGTGGGGTTTGACTCAATAGATCTAGAGATGATAGTAAGTGTTATCCATGTATCCATTCCAGGCATGTACGAGGAGTGCCAGAGGTCATAGGGGAGAACCGGGGGCGGGTAACTGTAACTCGCATACAAGATGACAGAATGCACAACATTGTTCCACTATAATTTGTCCACTTCATTTTGTTTGCAAGCTTACACCGTTATTCATATGCCATTCTCTATGTTTCAGGCTGGCATTGCAGATTGAACAGCCAAGCCTTGTCCCCCTCCTGAGGGAGGAGGGGAACTTTGTACAGCAGCACATGAGGCTAGTACAAGAGGAAGTGTACTGCAGGGACAACAGGAACGCTCTCCAGCTCTATGCTGCGAGACACATGCGTCCCAAGGAGGGACCAGTCTGCCGAAATCAGCTAAGCTGGAAGGCGACTGTCATAGCAGTTTAACAGTCTAGTCTTCTGTTACAGAATTTGTAACAGTGTGGTATTCTGTTTTACGGTCCTAGGTTGATTCTGCGGAGGTCTGGAGTAGTAGAAGTCGGGCGGG
>JAUTBT010019232.1:0-21532 GCA_032361225.1 Lepetodrilus schrolli
GGCAATGCAGTTATCATCCTTGGTCTTGTCAGTACCAGCCGATGCTCGCAGGTTTACTGCAACATTCAGCACTACGGTTGTTGCGGGTTTCCTCCTGCCCTAAACTGACAAGTCATGATATAAGTGAAAGAATCTTGAAAGTGACTTAAAACCTCAATAAAAATAAATAAATTGTAAAAAATTTACTTTCTGGAAGTAAATTAAGAATATTTTAACAAAACTTTATCATATCATCGTGACAATGTTACCATTATAATCATACAATTATGAAATTAAGAAATAAATATGTTTCCTCAAATCAAGCAAAGTCATCTAAAAAAGAATCCCACCACAAAACAAAACTATTTTATTTTAATGCTGTCAACCAACCTCAGTATTTGTAAGTGTCTACTCTTCCACCAGTCCCTCATTGTCAAAATTATAAAACTTGGCTGTATGCTCGAACTATCTGATAAATAACAAGTGTACACGTTTAAGCTTTTTCCTACTGGTTGATGTTTCAACAATCTTGCATGATTCACGCGATCCCTCTGGTTATTGTTTGAGTTGCCAATGTTAACTGAAGCAATGTCAGCTTTTGGAAAATATTTACCTCAGTGCACTTGACTCATTCAAGTTGGTTACACAACCAATAACATGTTTGCCAGCTTGAATTGCGTGGAAAATTATGCAAATTTAAACAGTATCTCATTATTTTCCAATGTTGCTAATGGGATTTGTAATTGTACGAGACATCTGAAAATGCAACGATTCCTCCCTATTCGTTCAATTATCTCCTCTTGGCTACCCGCCAAATCTGTAGAATGGGGTTCTAGCTCAAAGTGTTAGCAGGTATCTTAGATTTTTACAATTGGTGTAAAATTAAAATTAAATAAAAAATTAGGAGTAGAATCTAAAATAATATCAGTAATTAAAGGTGCATGTTTTGTAATTGTCATTTATTCGTTGTGACTAAGGGCAGACAACTCATAACATATTTCAGGCGAGAAAGGAAGCTGCACACCGGCCTGTACCCAGAAATTCAAAGGCGAATCAAACTGCCTGAGAAGGACCTTAAGGTATGATCTCATAATGGAAATCTTGGGAGATGGGGACTACAATAACGAAGGTCGGAGTTCAAATCATGTCCATGGACCCAATATTATCTCTGTACATGGATCCAGGATTATCTCTGTACATGGACCATGTATTATATCTGTACATGAACCCAGTATTATCTTTGTACATGGACCCAGTATTGTCTCTGTAAATGGATCCAGTATTATCTCTGTCCATGGAACCATTATTATCTCTGAACATGACACACTATTGTCTCTGGAACTGGATCCAGTATTATCTCTGTCCATGGACCCTGTATTATTGATAAAAATAATAGATCTTGAATTATTAATTATTCGTTTGAATATTGACCTGTCTTTTTGGGACAGACAGCTATGGTCCAATTTATTTTTATAATTCCATGTTCATTAAAAATTTAATTCATGAAAACATTTTATTTACATTTTTATCTACTGTTTCCAGTTGACAATCCTGCTGACTGCCAAACTGTTGGAGCGTTTCTACCCGGAACACATCCTGGCCAGGAATCCCAACCAATCAGAGGAGGACTTCTGGGAAAGTGTTGGCCTCGAACACAGGGACTGGAAAGGTTAGACAACCTTCAGTTTGGTTCCTGGGTTTGAATCTGGTTCTATCTGTCGTACCAGCCAGTGCTAGCAGGTATACTGTAACATTCAGCACAACAGATGTTGCGGGTTTCCTCTTGCCCTAAACTGACGAGCTGTGATATTAGTGAAATAATCTTGATAGATTGAAATAACAATTTAAAAAATAGTGTAATAAATATCATTTAGTGACATGTAATATGGCATTGGTCTTATTCCATCTTGGTTTTGATATATACTCAACAAAATTAATTAAGAGCCAGAAGGCTTTATGGATATATAAATTTAGGTCTACATGATCTATGAACTCTTCAAGAATTTGCAGACTCATATATGAAGAATAATGGCACCAAATTCCTCGAGCCAAGTTCCAAATTTGGTAGATAACTTTCCCATGAAATATCTGCTGGCCCTTTATTTATTTTGTTGAGTATACATTTGGTAATACTCATATCATCTTCCAAAAGCCAAATTGTCTCCCTTGTCTTTACATGAATTCTTGGCTTTGTACATCAGCCATTTTATACCCAACCAGTTTGTATTTTCAACATGATTTATTAAAGATAACAGATATTTTTATATTGTATATAATTTATTCAAGTCAAATTCCCACTGCTTTAATCTTTTTTTCTACTTAAGGCAACCAAACATGTCCTATGCAGTGACTATGATTAATCTAGCAAGAAACAGATTTCATGGTTTATAGAGGTTAAAACCTAATGTGTATGATAAATTATGAAACTGCCATTTTCCCCCCAATTCTTCGTTGATGTCATTATTGCAAAGGAGACATGGCTTATACACACACCATTCCATTCTGTACACCGTTTCAGGTCTGGCATGTAAGAAACTTGCCACAGTGTTCTCAAAACCATTCTTGCTGCCATTAGAAGAGACAGACATCCATTTTGAATTAAAGGTAAATCTTCTATACTGTAGATTCAGATATGTGAGATTAAAATAAAAGTTGTAGAAGTTTTATAGTAAGGACTTCTGGATTTATTCTGTTCTTTTAAATACAAATAGAAAAGTTGAGGTCACATTTTAGCCTCTTAACTGCTATTCACATTAAAAATGGGGTCGCATTAATATCTGGATCTACAGTATTTAACTACAGAATTTGACAAATATTTTACAATAATGTTACTTGAAATAATAAAAATAAATAAATAAATATTTAAAACACACAGGAGAGATTTTTATGCAGATGTCCCTTGCAGGTAAACCACTTGAATCTGTCCAGATATGTCAACATGTTGGCGTCTGCCGAATTCCATGACGACCTTGACCTGATAACAGAAGTCCACACACCAACCAGTGAGTGCTGTTGATGGGAAAGTGAAGTTCCAAATAATACTCGCACTTAGATGAAATTGTCTGCCATTCGATTCTCCAATGTCTTCTGTGTCCTGTAATGCCTGCAGAGTAATGTCCCCTGAACAAAATAATGTTTGTTTATTTCAACATGTTTGAGGGTGTTTACAATGAAGGTGTAGAATTTAGCAAATGCAGATTATCTACTAAATGATCCAAGTTCAGTTATAATTTTAATCAAAAGCTTCAGACAGACAATCATGGAATTTAACTGGACTAAACTGAGCCTACATGTAATTTGATTAAACTTTTCAGGCGACATCACAGAGAAAGCACCAAGTCTAGATGTGGGATATTTCAACCCTGGGCAGCGATTGATCTACACGACAAGATTTAGTACACCAAGGTCAGTTAGTGCATGACAGCAAGGAAAGTGCCCAGAATTTTACTTAATATTGAAGTTTTGCTCAAATAATGTCTGAAATGAAAGAAGCACACATAGAATGATTCAATAAGATTATCATTTAAAAAGTCACTTCTTGTTGAGCTATCATATTGATTGTTCATTTATTGCTGCCTATTTTGATCTCGTCCTATTAAGCTAGATCTAGATCAGGGCCTATTCTATGGAATGATCGTGCGATTCATAGCCATACGAGAAATATAGGTTGCTATACATGTATAGGAAATGCCTTTTACAGTGGTACCATCTTTCTGTGGAATAGTACCCAGGGTTGTATATTCTCCAGGGAGTTGAAAAGGAATTGAGGGCAGATGTAGTGCTATGAGCATGCCTTCGAACATGAATTTAGCAAAATATAAATGTTTATTATTATTATTATTACATGAATTCCACCTACTATGATATGACCAATTGCGACATGAACGAAGTAATTTAGAAAGCACCAACACAATCCAAATAAATACATATATCCTGGACTAAGATGTAGCTGTTTACAGAGAGAGGACATGCCCATGGAAGACAGTGTACGATGATCAGGTGTTTGACAAGCTGGAGATTCCCCTTCCTGTCCCTCACCCAGCCAACATCGCGATCTCTATCTACAACAGGTACACATATTGAGTTGTACATCTTTCTGTACTCATCTCTTCGATAGTAATAACTATTTTTGTCAGTAAATTTATATTTATGTTTTTGTAAATTATTTGTATGCAATACCGTATTTATTTATTCATTTGTGTTAAATTTCATTTTGTTTTATTTTGAATGTGTTTTCATTTCCTTGCATTTTATGTCTTTTATTGTTTACTCTATGAGGTGAGAAGGTGAAATGAGTCCACATTGATCCATTGACCTGGCCCCTGGTCCACAGAATAATCGTAGTGATACAAGAGTCATAAGTCCTTAGCAACTCCATGCTAACGTACAAGAGTTACAACTCTCATAGCGCTACAATTGTTCTATGGAATGGGCCCCTGGGTAATAATGTAGTGCCATGATAATAATGTATATTTCTCGATGACTAAAAAAGATTGTTCTTTCAGAATATGTAATAGTGACCATTATTCCCTATGCAAGTATGATCTTGCCTCTTTAAGTAAAAATGTTTTATCAAGCAGGAAGATAATTTACAGTCGCAATAGTAACTCTCTACAGAATAAAAATTATGAAAAGATGTTCAGTGAAGACCTATGATGTGTATATCTCCACATTCTGACACAATACCCGATACACTGTGTTTACGTCGCAAATGGATGAAAAATTCCGGCAGTGATGTTAAGCTCCATAATCACTCACTCACTTTTTAAAAATTTGTTTTATGTTTCTTCAGGGAACATGACAGCGATACCATCGACACAAACAACGTGTTTTGCCAGAGGATCGTGCGGGCATCCAAAGAGGTACCGTATGTGGATTTTGGTGACCAGTCTAGCATAGACATGTATGACGCAGAAGTCAGTACGCCCGATAACGCCACAGCTGAATCCGTGTCAGTCGTCCCTTCTCACCTCGCTCTACAGGAGAGGTCATTTTCCGAGGAAGGGATGAACACAACCGCTTCTCTCCCTTTCACAGGCACCCCTGTCTCGGATAACAATAGTTCTCGCATAGCCACTATCTCTCCTTCTTCCAACGATTCCACGTCGCCCGTCTCGCAGTCGCCTGCCGGCCCTGCCGCAGTGGATGTCGAAGTCATCGTGGAAGGTACCGATTGCACAAAGGGAGATGACTCTGTCGAGGGCAAGGTTGTGTACTCGGAATCCGAGATGGACAACAGCTGTATGATTTACATAGATGAGGAGCATGGTGGGGTTGTTTGATGACACTTTTAAAAGCACAATCTTGTCTCGCATCAAAATACTCAAACAATCAATTAATTTTTATTTTATTTTTTAATTTTTTATTTGGAGTGCTTTTGAAATTTGTATGTGCTACGTTTGTACTGTAAAATTATGAGCATGCTTTTCATCATTATAACATTGGCTTTGACACAGCTGGATGTGTAGATCTGCCTGCTGACAATATTAACCAAAAAAAATTGAATGAATTTTCAGAAGTTATTTTGGCTTGCTTTGAGAGTTTTTGCAGATAGTTGTTTGCTTACAGCTCAGGGACTTTTGTTTTGTTTTATTTGATCTAAATAACATTTTTGGGGGGTACTCTAGCCATACTTGCATTCAATTTCCCACTTGCAATATATATGTATCAAAGATATTCCCTATTTATCAGGATGATAAAAATGCATTTATTGTCAGTATATGGTCTGTAGTCCATCAGCTTTTCTTTACTGTAGTGTTAGAGGCAATTATGACTCATTATTGTTAAGAATGTCTCATGAATCAATGTACAGTGTATTAACGTTCACTCTAGTCCCATCTTATCTTATACTCCAGTCACCCTGCTCAATTTCTCAGTTTTTTAAAAGTCATATTTATTAATAATCTCCCTGATATAACTGTATTGACCAATATTTTTAAAGTCATACTGTCTTCTTTTCTTAATAGTGATATTTAAATTTTAAAAGATTTAAAATTCTGATATAATAGGGCAGGTGGTAGTGCAGTGGTAGAACGTTGGACTTCGGAGCCAAAGGTTCCAAGTTCAAATCCCACCGCGGGGGCTTGCATCAATAAAGTTACCTTTCTGACACAATATTGATAGAATGCGATGTCTGTAGAGTGGCAACGCAGTTGTGGGTTTCCTCCTGCCCTAAACTGACAAGTCGTGATATAAGTGAAAGAATCTTGAAATCGACTCTTAAACACCAATTAAAATGTTTGTTTTTTTAAATACAATCAAATCTGATATAACAAGGTAATGATGTACTCTAAGATTTTCTTGGATATCATTTTATATCTAAATACAGGATTTTATTAATTTCAAGATTAAATCTAACTGTGGTACAGTTTCAGTTATCTGAGAAAATAACGTTTAATGGGCAAAGGCCTAATCCAAGATCAACACGTATTCACAAAATAATTTTCATGTAATTATGTTTAATGCAAAGTTCTAATTGTATTCTTATTATATAACCAACAAATTGCCTACGTATTACGATGTATAGGGCAAGTGCAATTGTATACAATCTTATCGTTAACAGTACCAGAATATAGGATATTCTTTTTTTTTTTTCTCCAGAATTCTTGCAATGTTTGAACCTTATAAGATCATATTCTTTTTGTACGCTATGTTTTCATGTTTTCGCCATAAGAATAATACTGGTCACTAGAACAGTTTATTGATGTTATAAAAATGATTTATTCTGTTTTCAATTCTAAAGTATCAAGTGAATGTTTATTCTTGTAGTAATAATCTGTAGTGTGCAACACTTTTAACTAATAAGCATAGTGCAAATATATAACTGTATTTATTGGTAACATGCAAAGCATGGGCGTAGGGTATATTTATTTTAGTTCACATATCATGAGCACAACTTTGATTAACTCTCTCCCTGCTGGATTAGACACAGGCACTGCTCTTTAGGGCCTCTCCAGTTGTCTCCAGCAGTCAGAGGGTTAAACCTTTCAGTAGTATATCTTTCAGTGTGCAATTTGTATGTTATTAATCTGGTCAACTAATGTTATAAATTGGATACTTATGTAATATGATAGTGACTGAAAATGTAGTTTTGATATAGATCTATACTTGTAATTATTAAGGCTAAAAGAACTAGTCAAGTAGTTGACGATTAGTTGTGATAGCTGATGGTCGACTGTTACAAGATGTAATCGACTAGTCGGGCTAGTCTGTATACCATTGATTACCTGTTGACAGATTGAGTTCAAATAAATTTAGCATATACGTTATTTATAACCACAGTAATTAACAGTACCCATTTAAAAACAGCAACATCAGATCGTAGATACATACCCAAAATGAAAGTTTACAATCTGTCCATTGTGCGAGCTAAGTGCATGCATGGTATTCCATAATGCATAGTTTTTCGGCAGAATTAGTAAAGTTTTGCTGAACTTACAACTCGATTAGATTTAGACATTGAATCGCATAATATTTAGCTCAATCCATTGTAAATGTCAAAATTCAGTCCTTGATATTCTGCCGTGTTGAAGCGGTGATATAACATATATGGGTTAGTGTGCAGGAATTTCCTCAACGTTGAACTTTCGGTTCGTTGAACATTGTGAGCATTTTGATTTGGATGCAGGACATTGCTAGTTTTCTAATGTCACGTAGATTCCATTACGGTACTTGTCATGTAAAATTGAAATTTGGGAGAGGGTAGCGTAATTACAATCAAGGAAGATAAATAAGATGATTAGGCCTATGCACATGATTTGTTTAATGAATTAAAATACGTACGCTATTGAATACAATCGTCGCAAATACATCGAGGCAACTAGTCGACTACTACTCAACTATACCAACTGACTAGTCGACTAGGAAAATCTGGTAGTCATTTTAGCCCTAGTAATTATTATTTTCAAATATGTGTTGAATCTTTGTCCATGTAATGATTTTACACCTAATTATTTCCTTATGAATAAATATGTGTAACTTTCCAATATATGAAGTCAGAGTTGTCAGGGGGTGCCAAAATCACATAATATCTCATAATTAATACGCAGCAATATTTATATACTAAAGCAGTAGTAGTGCTTAAAAATCTTAATTTAATAGTTCTATATTCTCAGGTAATGTCCTGATTATAAAGTTTAAAAGACAACCACATTATTGACAAATACTATCATTTTCTAAATTTGCTTGTAATAAATTATTAATTGTAATAAATGAAAATCTCTTGTCGTAAATATTTTACTATTTTTGCAAATATTTGTTTATTTACCAAGTTTGAAATGGTGGTGTGTTTTTTATATAGAACAATTTAATCAATCTAAATAATTAAAATAATTAAAATAATTAAAATAAATAAATAAGTAAATAAGTATACAAATACAAAATTAAATAAACCATTTTATTTTTAATTGACCTTAAAGGCACTGGACAGCAAAATAATGCCAAAGCACCTAAATATTTTAGTCATTTCATCATATGTATTATTAATATTGTTTGTATATGTAGTGTCTTTGTAAATATAGTTGTAGTTGTAGTGGTGTAATCTGATTGTTGGTGATGCATAGAACTATATTATAAATGTATATAATATGGACAGGTTATCAAAGTTGAATAAGAAACATGTATTTGTTTGTCAAATTATATTACTCTGCATCAAAAAGCTAACTTCTCTGGTAACAATGGCCAATAGATTTGGTTAAAATGTAAACAGGAAATGAATGTTCTTAGATTAAGTTGAGTGCAGTTTCCAATTATGCCAGACACTTGTGATTAATGTATAGTCTGTATCATTGAAGATGACAATATATATTTTTGTCGATATGAGTGAACCATTTTACCACTTAAATTGAGTGAAGAGGGAAGGGACTTCTTCAGGTACAAATTCCATAATATGTATGCTAGGTGAATATACATTGCATACATAACTCCCAAAAGGTCCAACATGCAACATTGAGTGCTAAAGATGTTGCAGGTTTCCTCCTGCCCCTAAACTGACAAGCCATGATATAAGTGAAAGATTCTTGAAAGCGGGTCTAAACCCCAATTAAAAAACATATATTATTATTTTTTTTACATAAACTCAAGTGATCCAAGTTTACTATATTTGACTGCATTAAGCGTTTGTTGTTTTCATCCTGGATTATCTACCCTGAGTCTGTAAATTGCGGAACAGTTGAAAACAAATATTTGAATTAGACAAGCTTCTTTGATCCTGATGCCTTTGACATGTAATATCTGGTTGTGACATTATATATTATCATGACATCAAGTGATATCTGCACGCGTTAATCTTTGATGCCTTTTTAGCGAATTTAGGATCAACCCCACAATGGTTTCTAGCAGCTATGCAATATATTTGTGTTCAGTTGAATATTTTTCATTTGCTCGTTGAATTGTAAATAGACTGCTTGATGTAAATGGGTATGAAAGCGACTGATTTTTTTTCTCCATTTCTTTTTTTATTTCGAAGGATTGGTACGACTGAAGTTCCCAACAGCCCTTGTGCCAAGCTGTTCCACACACGTGCATATGTATATCTATCTGGTGCTTTAGACTTATTTTCTTTGCTTCCACTCGCTGCTGTGCCAGTTTTATGCATTTTACTAACATTTACATTCTTATTCCCACTTTTATCATGATTTCCAATCTTTTTCCATATTACAATTGCATGTAAATATTTAAATGCATGGAGGTTTCTGTATTGGAGGGGTGTTACCTCCCTTTGGTTATAGCTACTTTCTTGGATATTCTAACAGCCATTTTCACATCATTATATTTTAGCATCTTTTGTCTATGTATTTAATTTTTTTTATGTAATTTATACTTAAATTTCAATGGATCTGTCCCATATCGAACACGCACTAGTAATTAAACCAATCTGCAAATGTTTGTCAGTATAATAAAACTTTTCATTTCATCACTGTCAACTTTATCTCCGATCTGTCATATATCATATTTATTGGATTGGATTGTGGGTTTATTCATGGATTAGTATTATGATATATTTTAAAGACATACACTCGTAATCAATATTTTTATTAACTTCAGGATCCGATCAAGAATTATTAAATCATATTTGTTTCGTATAGAGTATTTTAAAATTAAGAATCACATATTTCAAATATATTTCATAGAAAATACACTGTAATATCTAAATGATATTTTACCCATAATCATTAACTAATATATAACATTGCTTTTTCTCAAAGCATTGCTATCTATCCTATTATTCAATATACCAATCTATGTACATTATAAGATTATAAATTAAAAACATAATATAGTAATTCTAAGCACATGTATCACTTTATAGAATTTGAACTTGCAAATAATTTGAACAAAAAAAGAAACTTGGTTTGTTACAGAGTTCCTCACAAGATCCCACTGCATAGTAAAATATCCCTATTGGTAAGGTATGTCTGGCCCTTTTACTCGGTTATCCTAAACGGTGTGCATGTATGAATAATTTTGCATAAAACATTAAATGGCCATACATAAGATCACATGACCATTCAATGGGCACCACATTCACACAAGAATAAGCCTATCGTTATGGACACTGAATAACATATACAAATCTGCAGAAAACAACGATGTTAAAATCCTTAGACTGTTGATTATCAACTGAGGAAGTGCTCTATGTGGGTTGGAAGTGGTGCAAATGTTTGGTTGCAGTTCATTGCCTTCTTATACATCCATTTCAAAGTCTCATGTAGTCAAAAACAAGTTTCTTTTGTTGCTCAGTATAAAATATATCTATATATATTTTTTAAATGCAAAATCTATTTAGAAGACTTCCACGTCACTATTTCTATATCATATTATTCATTATATTAGATAATTATATTGATGAAAAGTGTATATGAGTATTTGAAAATCATTAGAAAACCAGCAAGCTGTAAAAACCTAAACTTTTAATTATCTATGAAAAATAATGCCAATTAATAATCGGGCAAATGTTACAAGACATCAAGTTATTTTGGAGTGCTATCAGCCTTCTTTTTTCTAACACTACATATACATGTTGTATTGGTAATTTTAAAAAATATGTGTATATTTTACAAGTGCCAGATTAGAATGCATTAATGCTGCTTTTATTGCATATAGTATAATGTATTTTTTACACAATTTTGATAAGTTTCTTTGTGTAAACACGATTCAAAGCTGGATGTTTGTATTAATGTACACAATCCTCAGTGGAAGTTGAAATGTTGATGTAGTTACTTTTCAATCTACTGGAATGTTGAAAATATTTAATGTTGAATTTTGAACACCTGTATATTGTTTTGAGATTGGAAAAGTGCAATTATGAATTTGTTTGTATTGACAAGTATTTTCTGGTAGAAGAATACACCATACTAACAAGCAGTGGTGATCAACAACCTAACCACTTCCAACTTGCTTTTAACATTTTGAATGCACAATCTTATTTTTGGAATATTCATGTTACTAGACCAATATCATTGACAATTTCACTATTGTATACTTAGAGCTAAATGAATAGGTTATATACTCAACAAAATTAATTAAGAGACAGTGACTTTTTTTAACATATCTGATCATCTTTAGTTTATTATAACAACGAAGAATTTCCAAACATCTACATGATCCAGATACTCTTCAAGAACTTGCAGACACATTGGAAGAAGAATGGCACTAGATTCCTTAAGCCTATTTCCAAAATGTGATAGCTAGCGTCCCCACAAAATATCTGCTGGTCCTTAATTAATTTTATTGAGTATAAAACTATTATATTTTATGATTTAAACAATATTTATTCTCATGACAGGACATACATACAAGACATTTAATAATACAATAATATATAATTGTATCATGAGCTATAAAACTAGTATTCTGTTACAATTGTTGCAAGTAATACTTTTGTTCCTATAATCTGTCATCTTCAAGTACAGTGGGTCGTTTTCCCTAATACATGTAGTGATAAAAATTAGCATTTCAGCTAACATTATGGCAGAAAATATTTCTAAATAAATCATCCCCTCAAAGAAAATTTTACGAATGTCATCTATATGTTAATTTATTTTTGATCTGACATTTGAGTATATGTATTTCCAACTA
This sequence comes from Lepetodrilus schrolli, assembly GCA_032361225.1. NCBI lineage: Eukaryota > Metazoa > Mollusca > Gastropoda > Lepetellida > Lepetodrilidae > Lepetodrilus > Lepetodrilus schrolli. The sequence goes on from JAUTBT010019232.1 coordinate 12,058, forward strand.
CATGTATACTACTCAACATATTATAAGGATATTTTTCATCATTATACATAACATATGACAGTGAATAGAGTAATTATGATAGCTGATGAAAAGCATTACGTCATCAAATTGTCAAACAGTAATATTGTATATTTTCAATAAATGTTATAGAATTTTTTATTTATCATAATTTTTGCTGTCTTTAGTACAATTTTTAGAATTATGTTTGATTAGTGCAAGTTGGGTTTTCAATTCCAGAAATGTGTTGATGGCATTGATGAATTAAATTAAGTACTATTTTGTATTTTGCTATGAATTGTTGAATGTATGTATGACGTTATTGAACAGTCAGTCAGCCATGTTGGTCTTCATCTCCATGTCTCGTTCACAATATTGGTTTTCCTTTTCTAAATAAAACCTTTTTACAAAATAAACACTTGGTTGCATGTCATTCTGATCGTTGCATTGAAATTTGTGAAGTTTCACACCAACTGGTGTTTCTGATGCTCGTCAACATTATCCAAATGGCAGTTTAGGTTTGCATACTCCCCAGGAATTTGATATGGTAAAGTCAATACACATTTACAGTAATAATATTTCCTTATATTCACATCACAGCATGAGAAGAAATCTTGCAAAACCCATAGATCTGAATGTTGCAGTAAACCTAAAAAACAACGTACATGGAACTATACTTTTCAAATGTTCTCATCAGAGGGTGCGAGGACAAAACATGAAATGTCTGCTTGGTACAGTATATAAATGGAAACAAGTTGGAGTTACTGCTGTTGGTAGAGAATGCTTCTTCATGGACATGTATAATCTTGGAATATGGAGATGTTTTCATGTCCACAATTCATAGATTTGTGGTCAAGTCAGGGATGGATTTCCAAGTTTTTCCTCCATCTATTCTTTTATTGCTGATATTAGGCATGTCAACAGACAATTGTGATTTCAGTGGAAAACAAGCCTGGGGTCTGAGGGCTGCAGGCCCCCAAGTTACGTCTGCGGAAAATTGCCATGCCTGTGATATTTGTTCTTCCTTTTTTCCCCCATTTCCTGTTCTGCAATAATAACCTCTCAATAAAAAAAACACACATATTTGTATGTACACCACTTACTGTATTTATTACATCCAGTAAGAAAGAATATTATTATGACCAATATACAGTAACCAAAACATAGACACGTACGAAGATTACTGGTAAAACACATACATGTAGTATCATGAATAAATATTAAGAAATGATTTGAAATATCGGGATCTCCAAGGATTCTCTTTACTTGCAAATAGCATGATTAACATTTTTCCTTCTGCATACAACCAGGAATGCTGCATACAGCATTTATAATTCTGATTATTCCAGCAGGAAAAGGGTTAAAGGTTTACAATCACAAATAATTTATCGTTTTAGACTGAATTGGGAGTTATAAATGCAAAGCATATTCACATACCAAAACCATCGTGGATTTTGTGCTTCAAGAAATCTTTTCCCTGTTCAATTTCAGCGGTAAAATGGTTCATTCACATTGACAACAATGGACATTGTCATCGTCAATGATATAGTTTACTAGTATATCAGAAGTTAGTAAAAGCAACAATTGGAATTGTCTGGATTAATCAGAAACTGCGCTCTCTACTATGTAATTATGAGATATAGAAAGGCACATGATGCACTGACCAATAAACTTGCCTTTCCCTTTTAAGTTTGAACCAAATATATCGTTCATTTAGTTAGAATATTGTTGTTAATTTGTGCCATGTATAGATAAATAATACTTTGAAATAATGATAACTAGCCAGATGTCAGCAACACGAAGCTGGTTGACTACAACATTATTTTAGACGAATTAAATGTAGTTTCCGGTAAAAATATATTTGACCATTAAATCGGTCAACCATCTGTGATTGTATACATTTAAGGTGGCAAGATATATCTAGGATATCAAGATACATGTACATACATACAAGTTGAAAATTGAAATCAGCACTTGTGATGCATTAAATCCCAACTCGTTCTATCATGTACACCAAGTTTCAGGAGAAAATTCTCTTACAACAATAACAACGGTCTCATAAGCTTGCCTTTTGGCCCAAGCCTGCTAGAAACAACAATCTCAATCTTGTAACCATGTTATAATGGACCCAAGCTTTTGGAACTTTATGAACAGTTATTCAACAGTCATTTGTTTTTGTGCAAACAATATTCTTGCCATGTTCTCTGAAAATAGAATGACAGTTATTTTTATCTGCAAATTACACATTTGTTTGAAATCCAAGACAATGCATGGTAAGCCAGGAAACCATAATAGGATACAGTGTTAAAAAGTCAGAAAATAATAAGGGGGTCCTTTTCCATAGACCCAATGTTAATGGTGGTCAAATCTATAATTTGCAGGATATCTTTAACATTGCAGATTTTCAAATGATCCCCCAGGACCCCCTTTAATTCGAACACTGATATATAATACTAGTACATGACGTAATGAGAAGAATAAGATGGCAGTGAAGAAAGTATATGACGACACGTGTCAGACTGTTGCGTGTCATTAAGTTACAAAAAAACATTCGGACATTTTGAATGAATCAAACATTTAAAGAGACAACATTGTAGCACCACGACCTTGACATGTAAAACCAATCATGGTATAGGGCTGAATATATGAATATATACAAAATACCTTGTATTCTATTACAAAGATCATATTTAAAACAAAAACAAACAAAAAAAAACAAAAAAAAACAATGGCAGTTAAACATTTCTGGATATACATTTGGAATACTGCAACAAAATGGAAGAACAGACAATTCGCGATGTCGTCAAATGTGAGAATTGAATTGGCAACCACTGAACTTTTGCTCAACCATGAACTGACAGTAAACAATGATTTTAAACTCTTCCATGTCAATGACTTGTTCAACTAATTCAATATGAAGATGAGCATCCATACCTAAAGCAATCATTCATAAAATAAAAACTGTTAAAAAAAAAAAAAATGTAATTAAAAAGAAATATATTTGTGCACTTATCAAACCATCAGTACAAATAGACAATATCAAAATGTAAATTTACAAGATCATTGTATACTTCCCAGAGTTGAGAAGATCAAGAGAGTGCACATAGACAGAAATAATAATGTCAGTATCACTAATACAAGTGCATAATATTTGTATTTTCTCAAATCTTTTACCTGTTTTTTTTACAAACATTTCCTAATTCCTTGCAAAATGTCCTATATATTTTGAAAAGGAATAAATACTTTGGAACATTGAAAAAATAATGCTGTATATTTTTAACATTTTACTAAAAAATATAATATGGACAAGAAAGAAAGACCAGCATATATGAAAATCTATAAGTACTGATTTCAAATCCACAAGATAACCAACACCCTTGGTTCATCAGTACCAGCCATTGTTCTTTGGTCAGACTGTAATGTCCCATGGAAGAATAATGTAAAACCATACATTAATGACTCATTCAAATTTGCTGAACATATAGTATGGCAGGTAATGTTACAAACTCCTGTTTGGTACCGTTACGTAAACACTGTGGTACAGTGTGGGAAATGCATGTACCCTACCAATTCCAAAATTACAACTTTGTAGATCGCCGAATACAAATTCTGACTATTTAACATATTACTATTCACTTCACACTATTGCTAAATGTGTTGAGGGGTGTCATTCTGTCATGAAATAGCAATTTATATATTCAAACACCTATGACAAATGGTAACATGAGATTCATCAATCAATAATATTTTATTTTATTTGTTTAAATTGGGGTTTAGAGTCACTTTCAAGATTCTTTCACTTATATCACAATTTGTCAGTTTAGTGCAGGAGGAAACCCACAACATCCGTAGCACTGAATGTTGCAGTAAACCTGTGAGCACCGGCTGGTACTACAAAGATGTAATTTTGGAACTGGTTGGGTACAAGCATTTCCTAACGATGTGCCAAATTTGAGTGACCTGCATTAAATAGTTTTTGAATGCTGGTACCATACAGGGGTTTGTAACATTACCTGACAGGCTATATCATATTATATTCGAGCATGGTAAGAGACGATTGTGATTTCAGCGGAAAAGAAGCACAGTCTGGGGGACATGCCACGTCCAGTGCAAATAAATCGGTCCCATGACAAATAAATCTGCAGATTTCTGCGGATTTGTGGAAAATTATCATGCCTATCTACTGCAATCAGTATGTAACTAAAGCACATTTGAATTTTGTCTAGTTAATTTTTTTTTAGATTTCCTCATGTTTATCTGAATAACAATCATACAAATGAGACACAATTTCAAACAGACTGATCTCTGATATTCAAGTCTAATTTAAGCTGTCAAATGGAAGCATTGGACAACTCACTACATTCACAAAATAAACATTTCCAACTAGATTCCAAATGAAGATTTGTACAGTACATTGTGAAAGTTTGTGAATGCAGAAAAGACAAACTTTTCTTTGGCTTTCGTCATTGTTCAAATGAGTATCATAATATGTAACAAAACAGTGATGTCTACCACACCTAGGCAGTGGTTAAATGAACTTTTAAATCACTAGTCCGGATATTATAAGATATGATAATCGGCCTAAGAAATCCTAAATATCCACTGGTCATAACATATTACATTCTACTCAAGCTTGATGAATACTTTGGAATATTGAAAAATAATGCTGTAAATTTTTAACATTCAACATTTTATAGAGTTAGTGCTAATTTTAACAACTGCCTAGGTACGTGTATATCCACTAGATACACCAGACTAATCAGAAATCCTAAACGATTTTCTCGTCACTGTGACTGTGACGTTGAGGCTTCGTATCGGATTCTCTTGGACGAACGACTCAGTTCTTCTTCTTCTTCCTCCGCCTCTGTGTGCGATCGTTTCCCTGACAACAATTTCGAAGTTCCAGGCTGCTGGTTCTGCTGCTGTGTGAAGCACGACTGAAGCAGCCAGCCCATGTTGTTTTCCAGGAACGCGTTGAGTCCGGGCGGAAGCAGCACAGCATCCAGGACATTGAGGTGCTTGGGGACAAGCCTGCGTAGAACCTGGCAGCACATGAACTGCAGAGAAGTCCTGAATGAGCGGCTCGTCACCACCTTCATTCCGCTCCGAGCCGCAGTGGATGACACCATCGGGAACATTATCTTCCCTTGAAGTCCTCGGAAAGCTACTCCTGAGGATGACCACAATTGTTTTTTTAATTAATTACTTGATTTTCAAACTGAATCAGTTTATTTAAAATACAAATTATTATTAAAAAAATCAAAGAAAATATTTTAAAATCATAATTATTATGTGACTGTTCTAACCCAGATGAAAAAAAAGAAATTAGAGCCACATTCAAATATATTTGTTTATGTTTGTACATATATTATTCAAGATTTTCATAACATTGTTGAACCTATTTACTGATAGCACGTTGAACCTATTTACTAGTACAACATACCTAGAGGTTTCCTGTTTTTATAAAACGACAGCATGCCATGCCACATGTCCAGGTGAACACCAATGATGGATCCCTGGCCAAACTTGGAAGCATACACCAGTTTTCTCCCTTTGTGGTGTAGCGTCCCAGAGTATGAAAGGCCCCAGCTCTCGGCATCTCGACCAATCAGACTGCAGAACACGTGTTTGTATTTGTCCAAGTTCGTGTGATCCGTCCCAACACCAACCATCTAAAAACAGGAAACTTCAAACATTGCAACTTCAGCCAGGAATTACAGTATATAATTGTTAGTTACTCACATGATTTCCAGGGTGTATAGGCTCTTACAAGCGGAAATCTCTCGTAGACCACAAGACCAAGGGTGTACAGGAAATTTCAGCTTGGAAAAATACCTGTGTGCCCCAGAAATCGCATGGGTAATGAATTTATCCAAAACAATAACAGTGCTACACTTATAAGAAAACAAATTTGCTAATATTCATGCCGAATGTCTTTCTAATGTAGAAGTCAATGGCAACCACAATGATGTCAAAGTTATTTATGCGGTAACAACTTTCACCTATGGCCAAGCATGGGTGTAATCGTTTACCTTGACACCTCTCATCTCAAATATGCGATTAGTGATTTGATTGGTTGTCTCAAACATGCCAAGATTGGTCATTATTAAATAATTCTTTTAATATGCAATCATATTTCTAAGAGTTATAAATTGCTATTATTGTTCAATGAAACAGAACCTTTGGCTCTATGGGTCACAGCCTAACTCATATGTAGCAGCTAGAATTTTCAACACAGTCGAAGACTGTTGCTGCAAATAGGGACAGTAAGTCTCTTCGGCCTTCATTTCCGGTGACACCAAATCAGAGATATAACATTAGATACTTGCTAATCAAGGTTATGTTTAGTTAAAATCGATATGGCATGATTTTAAAATGGAACTATAGGTTTTGATAAAAAAACAACATCCAATGAACGTAAACCAGGAAAATATCTGTAGACCATATTTCGTGAACATTATTGTGTGGTTGATAGTGAGGCTTGTGACGGTTGCTATGAGTGACATTATCACGTGTCAAAATGGGAAAGCGTCACCTGCATAGCGCATTTAGATGTTTGACCAGTTTATGTCATCAGATTTTAAATGAATCTCGGGATATCTCGTGTTAATATATGGTCCCTATTACAGAGTTGTTTTAAATTGCAGGAATATTATTATACCATGTCCGTGCCATATACAGGTGTGGTCATCTTGACCTCCCAAAAGTATTGGTCATCTTTCATGGGCTCTGACCCTCTGACTGCGGCCGTGCCACAGCTGTAGTCCGTGTGAAAGATGACCTCTCGCTTGTCATCGCGCAGTATCGTGGCTGAGGACTTCGACAAGTCATCCCACAACCATTCAAAGTCTGAAAACATACACCCATTATTACTGAACTCCGTAAATTTATTTTACGTACACTGGTACAGTCCCAAAGTTCTACAAATACAAAAACAAGTCAGTTATTATTAAACAGGGATAATGTGATTAATCCTCTCCATGCTGAAGGCAACCAGAGATGCCCTAAAGGGTCATACCTGTGCCTAATCCAGCAGGGAGAGGGTTAATAGACTTGTTATTCATTTATCATAAAATGCTTCGAACCATTCATTGGTCTCCTAATAGTCCTATGTCGGTCAACTAAAATACTACAAATCATCCATTTATTAAATTAACTATACAAAGTGCACAAGAGAGACCTTATAAAAAGTTTACGCTATTAACCAACAAATGTTACTGCTTGTAGTAATTGAGATACATTCAAATGTCCAGTTGAAAAACGGTAGGCTCACTTGTCAGGACAGTGACTCCTGTTCAGAAGATGTCACAGTAACAGTAACTTATCGGGTACTCCAGTCATAAAAATTACACTCGAGTCCACCTATACCCGACCCAAACTCGAGTGCATGGCCGATTTCTACTTAATTAATAATAATAATAATAATAATAATAATACACACAATGATCATCCTCGCCACATTTGCATTCCTTCTCTTTCCCCAGCCTGAGGCACTCGCAGAACGTCTCCGCTTTTACGGGTCGTGCTGTCGATAATCCTGGAAGTGTATCGCTCTCAGACATGTCCCTAACTCCTCTTGCGGATCTCGGACCCTGACCATGGGCTGTTTCGTCCGCGGGGGGCGTGGATGCTCGAGAACTGGATGTAGAACTTTCTGAATCTGCTCCGAGATGTAGCAGAGGCTTATCGTTTGCTGGATCGGCCATATTTAGATTTTTATCGATAAGAGTGTAGAGTATGCATTGATGAAGCCGAGGAAATAATCGTCAGCCTACCAAGAAGTTCACAAACAAACAGACTGTAAAAATACTAGGCCAACATGTTAGATATGTTTTAGGCCTACGCCATTACTGTCAACAACGTCTATTTCCGGTTATAGGGTCATATGTTGGGGTCATATCAGTCGACTGTAGTTTTATGTGTGCAGCGCTAACTATCTTGCGGCTAAGGCTGTACCAGCCAGTCGTTAACTAATAAAAAGTTATTTTATTGTTATTCATAGATTCAACATGTTCAAGGTACTTCTGCACCTCCCACTGGCAATACTAGTAAACTATGCGCTTTGAGCATTCCCCTAATTAGCTAGTGTGGATCGAGTTATATTAGTAATAGTATTAGTATTAGTATTAGTAGTATTAGTATTAGTAGTATTAGTATTAGTATTAGTAGTATTAGTAGTAGTAGTAGTAGTAGTAGTAGTAGTAGCAGCAGCAGCAGCATTAGTAGTAGTAGTAGTAGTAGTAGTAGTAGTAGTAGCAGCAGCAGCAGCAGCAGCATTAGTAGTAGTAGTAGTAGTATATACTACAACTCTCAATAATATATGTATGCACAATTACTAGTATATGTTTTCAATTGGTATAATGTATACATGATATACTGAATATTTTTTTCTATTTTTTATTTTGTATTGCAATATATTTCTGAAATATGCTGTAGTTACTGCTACCTGATTTTCAGTGGGAAGGAAGCAAAGATGTCCCGACCAGGCGAAAACGTGCAGTGAATGTATCTCGGCACACAGCGCATGCGCGTGGTGTACAGGAAAGGTTACAACTTAATAAATAAAATAAATAAAATAAATAAAATAAATAAAATAAATAAAATAAATAAAATAAATAAAATAGCAATCCTTTCATCAATCATGTTCCACTACCATCAGTACCTCACAACATACATTACGTTAGGTAACTAAATAGTGGAAACCTTTGTTGGCGAGCTATCGGTGTTGAAATAGCATTTTCATTAATATGCATGTAGTGAATATGTGTTTATTGACTTCATAATCTTTCGACAAGCGGAGAGTATTATTTATTACTTTTTATATCATATTATATTCAGATTCAGGGTGTTGAGCAGATTCGATGTCAACTCAAATCCACCATGGTCAGAGAAGGTCTGTGTGATGGCCGAAACATTGTCTCACCACCAATCAAGAAAGTTGCCATTCATAAGGTGTGTATGCACGCGCAAGTATATGTAATGTCTAACGTACAACAAGCTACTTATCATATATAATAAATCTCGGGGTTTTTTTAGAGTAGAATTGGGCATAGTAATTATATTAGGGATTATATAGAGCCGTTCAGCAACAATTTCATGTTCCTTTAAATGTGTCTATTAGTATGTTGAGCGAACTATACATGTTTTTTATTAATTATTTCTGATGTATCCATCCTAAGCCCAACATTATATATAAAAGATCAGTAGTGATTCAAGTTGCGAAGCTAGAGTATTCAGTCCACAGTGATGTAGTCAGGGGTGTGAGGAATGGTTGCACTGAATGTAGTTTATTGCATCTGTTCACAGAGGAAACCTTTGACGTCAAAGCGCAGAATTAGTCCTCAGAAGATGACACTGACAATGAGGCGAGGTAATTACTGTTCAATATTCATCATTTGTATATACTGTAAGTCAGGAAATTAATGCGTCACTAATTTAATGCGACCTCAAGCTTTTAGACATAAATGCGACAACAATT
>JAUTBT010019243.1:0-21530 GCA_032361225.1 Lepetodrilus schrolli
CCTGCCCTAAACTGACAAGTCGTGATATAAGTGAAAGAATCTTGAAAGCGACTTAAAACCCCAATTAAAAAAAAAAAATCCAAAAGAATCATAGGGACTTGTTGTACTTCACCAGACATCACTTCACCAATCATTATCAGACTGCTCTTGTTATCGTTTAAATAACATAGCCTGTTATGAGGCACACGCGATGCAGTCGAGCTATTATGCGCTGTAATGTATTCCACTAAATCAGACCACTATTCCGCGAAGGATAGGTTGACGAGAGCACAGGTTTGATTATACTAACATGCGTATCACATGTGGTCCCTCTTGGAAAGACGAACGGTGTGTCGGCTTTCCCAGTACCTGGCGGAGCTACGGTGTTCTGGGATTCAGTTACATGTGGTTAAACGCTCATGTCGTAGAGGTAACTAACATGCTAATCTAATCCACAACTTTAGGCTCACGAGACTAATTACGCCAGACGCGAGCTTTTTCATGTCCGAAACCGAAAGATAGTTAACTGTAAAGCGCCAGACAAGCATATAATTACGTATACGCATCTTATACAACAGGCCATAGTAGCATTGCCCTTTGCAGCGAATGACTGAGTCATTGTTTTACGTCGCAGAGGGAATCTTTCAGCCAATTAGCCCATTGGAATATGACTGATCATCATTTAATATATATATTCATTAGCTATCAAAATACATACGGGGAGATAGTATTTATCATACATTGAATGAGCGAATTATTGTGTTACGTCCCAGCGGAAATCTTTCACCCACACGTGACGAATACTATTTCACAATACTATATATGGTTAAACATGAAAAGCAGCATGAAAAACATGCAAACAGAAAGTGATTAAAATTGAAGTATATGATAGAATACAGATAATGATATAATAACTACTGATAAAAATGAATACTAAGTTATATTAACTATGAAATGTTAAACATAATTACAACTTTTCATACAAAGCAATTTCTTTTTGTAAATGATAAGGTGAGATGCCAAGGAACCTGGGTGAAGAGATGTTTTAGATTAGGCAAGGATTAGAACCCGGCACGATGCGTTACAAAGTCATCACAGTCGAGCAGGATGTACCCGACTGAGATTCTCGTCACACCCAACACACCGAGGTTTATCGTCACCTTTTCGAACATATGAATGAGTGAACAAATAATGACAAATGCGGCATCGTCGCAGTGAATTAATTTGGCATTGCAAGGCAGACAACAGGCAACCCTAGCGACAAATACCGAGCCATCTGATAGATAAATATTGAATTTATATTATAAAAATTATTACTTTTCTATATTTAATTTTGTAACGCGCATTTTGATGAGTCGGGGAAAAAATGCCAAGATTATTGGCATTTTGTCAATGAAAACCTAGCATATAGGTACGAGCGCATACCTCCGATCCGAGATGTCGTGAAGTTGCTACGATTGAGACATAATATTAGCTGATAAACGCTTGTTCGCGTTCGGGTCATGGCAAGTCTGTATATAGGGCAAGACAATTCACGCAGACATGGCAGCTCTTCACGTTCCTGCTAGCGGGCTCCGGAAAGGTATGCTACCGGAATAGCACGAACGACTGTACGGAATGTCTGCAGAGAATGGAGTGTGACGTACCACAGGATGGGCCGCATATGCACCTAATCGACGTGACATGGCCACTGGCATTGGATAGTGCCGTGACCAATTTACATTATTCGGGCTATTTTTACGTTGTGTCACAATGTCTAGAATACCATTGCGTCATGAGTTAATAGGGTTAAATAGTCAAATTTCGGCTCGGAACCGTTCAGAGATAACACCGATATGTATCCGTGTGGAACTCGTGTCGACTCGTTACATAACGGCACGTGTTTAAAATCTGGTCTGAACAAATTCCTCACTTGATGAAAATGGGTGGTTTCCTAGCGAAATGTGTTCCTTCAGTCTATTAATAAAACCGGAGGATGATCACAACACGCGTTACCAAAATAAACAACATAATGCCTAAGCACACAGACATGCATACCAGTTTTATGTTCTTTGTACCTCTCGACCTTGGCAAGATCACAAGTAACCCCAATTGCCGTCCTCTGCGATTGCCATGGCATTGCCATAGTGTGACGTCATATAGCTCCAAATCCCATCAGTGTCGTCATAAAAGACGCACGTCAACAACTACCTCTGAATGCGGCCCCGATGCATCGTGTAGGAAGTAAGATGCACGTACATATCTGCTTGCCAATTAGTAAGCGGTCCAGCGATACAATTTAGACTAAACTTCAACTGTGCCATGATACCCCGTCAAAGTCTGCTAGTAACTAATTAGATTTGTAAACCAATATCAATTAAATACAGTCGTATCCTCGAACTTATTTCACTCTTTAGTGACATGGAATTTCAAAACAAAATACACATCCAATAACAACAATTCTCTAAATTTTAAAATACATAACTATGACAGGTGCATTTTAATGGACGCCTACCTTCTAGGTGCCTGAACTAGCATTTTGGGTTGTATACTCCTTAGGAAGAGAGAAACATCGAGTGCACACCGATCCATTAACCTGGATCATAATTCATAACGTTAGCACGCTATCTAATGTAAATTTGACACATTTGTAATAACGGTATTATTATTCTTATGTTTTATTCTTTTTAATATTATTATTATTATTATTATTATTATTTATTATTATTATTATTATTATTATTATTATTATTATTATTATGTCAATCATTGTTACGGAGCTATCCAGGCAGTCGTTGTGTTCGCTGAACTGGGATCATGGTATATGTTATGGGGGGAAACAAGGTTTGTGAGTACACACTACACTCGTGGTATGACCCACATATTTTCTTGGCACTCCCACACGCGACATTACACGTGTTTCTTTTGGTTGTTGACAGAATGGCTTTATCTTGGTGACGTCATGCCAGCTTCTACAGTCGACCTTTTGCTGATGGAACACAACTTGTCAAAAGTCATTATGGCCGTGTAAAGACATTGCCTTCATCGGGACCAATGACGTGTCGATAAACATACCCTTGCATGCGCGATCTAATTGAGAAGAGCATTTTAAAACGAAGCTATCACAGGGATTGAAACTACAAATAACATCAACTGTAATATCTGTTTGTTTATATTAGTAAAACGTATGCAACCTTTCCAATATGTTTACCGACAAGCTTGAGAATCGCATTAGTTGTAAGATTCAATGTTTTATCAGTTCGTAAAGTGAGTGAGCTGTTGCTTAACGTCATTACGGCGCAACTATTGCAGTCATACCTGATGACAATTTCAAAGAACACCTGACATTAATAATTAATATTTATAAAAAAAGAAACGAAGTATAAACAAGAACAACAACAGTAGAACACTTCCGGAAATTAATAAAAGCCTAAACCTAACACGAGTGAACAATCTGATGTTTTACTTGTACCAAAACTTGCTTCTGTAGCGTCACTCGGCGAACACTTTACTTCGTCTGGAATAGGACACAACAGCTGGCCTAGGGCTTTAAAACTAAATTTTAAAGACACTTTCCAAGGCGATACAATCTGCTCGAGCTCCCGGTCAGGACAATTGGCAACGTGGTGAAACATGGCATTTAAAGAACCCTTGGGCAATGCAGCTTCAATATACTTCACCCTAGCCCTCGGTTACTAGTAATGCATTTCGAAGCTGTTTAAAGCAAATAGATGCAAGTTTGGCTCGCGTGTGTTCTGGATTAACACTGCGCACCCCCACCCGTCTTCCCGCGCATGTGAAGGTATGCCGTTCCAACGCCGTACGTTTCGTTTTAAGTGTGATGGTATTTAATAGGAGTCCCTCAAAGAGCACTGATACTGACACTATCGACTAGTAGAACCTTGATCTTCGGTAATACAACTCTTGTTTGTTTATGAATAGCGCCTTCATTATTAATTTCGAAATGTCATGTATATATGGTGCAGTCAATGTCTAAAATCAGGCAATGTGTCAAATGTATTACATTTTCAATTCATTCAAGCAATGTTTAACAAGCCTGAAATGACATAATGACTGGCGTGAGTTTGATGAAAACAATTGAAGATCATGCGTACGTTTTTTTGTAGATATTCACACAGGATTGCATATATTTTTTATATGTATTAACACAGAATTGTGTGAATACCTACAAAAATGTACACATTATCTTCATTTTCTTTCAACGAAATCACGCCAGCCAAACTGTCAAGTAAAGGGAGTCATTTTATCATTTCAGGCATTTTAACAATTGACTGAGTGGAAAGAAAGTCACTGAAAGTTTCAAACATTTGACACATTGCCTGATTTTAGAGATTGACTGTAACATATATAAACCTTTATCGGTCCTGGAGTTAATGTAGATGGCTATACAGGTATTCTTTACAAAACTTCATAATCCATAATTAAAGACATACAGTCACATATATAAGTAGTCGTTTTGGACCCATTTTGAGTTATAATTGCAAAATACCTTCTTTCATTTAGCATATGTAGACCGAAAATGGCTTTTGTACTTCAAGAAATAGTTTTCCCTCTACTTAATTTCACCGGTAAACGGTTCCCTCACATCGACAACAATGGATATCGTCATCTTCAATGTGCATAGTTGACTATTCCGATAATTAGCGAAGGTGATTAACGGAATTGTCCTGCGAAATCGGAAACTGCAATTTCTACGAAATGTAATTATGAGATATAGAAAATACGTTGAAGCATTTTCGAATGTACTTCCATTTTCTGTTAGCATTTGATCCAAATCTACCGTCTATTTTACCGGAGAAGTTAGGTTATTATTGTGAATTGGTGTTACTCACGAATAATTAAATAAAGTGAAAATATGACAATAATATATGAATATATGGATAACTATCCGCAGGTCAGGAATTTGAACCTGGTTGAATACAAGACTTCTTTAGACAAATTAAATAAGTTACATTAAATATCCAATGATCAATTGCGATGCATCGATTTGGTATATCCATTTTTTGGTAAATTGTCAAACATGCAGTGTATTTTGAATGCTTCCAGTTGTAGTAAATATGATCCTTAAGTTTTATTGAATAGTATATGTTATATCAATGGTACACCAACTGAAAGCAATTATTATGATGTATGATAAAATATATGCCTTTGATTTATCTGCATTATCCTTAACTTATTTTGAGCAGCATAACATATTATGTAATTATTTAACATGGCAGAAGAATAATACTATTTTTTTGGCAGGAATAAAGTTTTGAATAGTTCCTTAAAACGACTTAAATCTAATTTTTCTCATAATCGGGTAGCCATTTTCCCAATTTCCCCCCTTAGCAGCTGGACTATACAGTAGGCCCACACCACAGAACAATTGACATAGAATGTAATTTGACTAACATAATAACATATATTATTCAGACAGTAGAGTTCGTTTACGTTTGTCCCAATTATGAAATTGTACATTTATATTTCAACGCAACTATAATAATGTCATCATTTCTCCAGCTGTATCGAATAATAGGCTACTATTATTACTGGCAGATCACACCATGCTAATGCTCTTCAATTATATGCCAACAAAAAAATTATATTTACAATTTATTCACAAAAATTCAAAGATTAATATGAAATTTTGTTAATAATAAATAATACCTTTTCTTACCAGCAGTCTTGATTTTTAAATGCATGTAACGTTTATTATCGGATTATTATATACAAGCTAATGATCTTAAATACAATAAAGGAAAGATGAGAGATATCATGGGCGATGTAATAAAGAACTATTTCCAGGCAACCTACAATGTATATTAACTTGTGGTATACTAATTCCGATGTGTACATTCATTAATTATTTTCTTCAATGGCAACCATCATTGATTGTAACATCTCAATTCAAATAGGAAAATTGTTCTCGTTTACAAATATTTTTCTTTTATCTCTCCGTAATTGATACAGATGTTTGATTGAAACATCTGCCGATAAACTCCAACCAATTTGACTGTACGGGAGCGTATAAAGATCAAACTCAATTTGCTAACTTCTTGTCAAAACAATCAATTGAATCTACGCGAGCCGTACTAAATGCAAAGCAAATTCGAGAAATCTACGTAGTTTAGTTTAGGATCGCTGGATTTATAAAATTACGGTATATTGGGATCTGCATTGATCGTACACGATAGCATCGCAGGTTACGACATAGTCTTACGGAGACGTTTCAGAGTTACGCAAGCAAATAAAAGCCGGAAGTTCGGTCAACGGAGAGAAAAGTTCCCTTGGGTTGTTGGTATATTGATCAAATGGCCAAATTATTCTTATTGTTACCGGCGCGTGTGTACGCCTCGCATTGAACATCACAACGGATTTGTTTGGCCATTAATGCGTGCCGCGATGGAATCGTATTCGCAGTTGCTTGTTTTACAATGAAAGATCGCACTTACTTCAATATTAGGAGACCGGAAATCAAGGCCGTGCTGTGAGAGTATCCCGACTTCGCAAAGCGATTAAACCATCCGAATATTCACAATCATTAATATGGGTATCGTGGCATTTTGTTTTAATAAAGCACTACACAACATAATATGGGTAGACAACAGATACTTCATGTAATACATATATAAAATTAATCATTAAAAAAATATATATCAAATTATTTTTGGAGGGGTGGGGTGGGTGTATAAGAAATAAAATATAATTGAGTGTATTACAATTTCCAGTCATCATTGTCATGTATAAGCCCTTTTTCAATAAAAACAAAACTAGTAGTATACAATACAAACTACATGTAGTATACTGTTAATGTGAGTAATTAATATTGGTAGCTTGCTGCTGATAACTCCCGTTATTGTATATTGTACATCTTCATCCCAGTTTCGTTCATAATTAAGAAAAGTATCCTTTTGGGGGATTCTGTAAAATATTAAATACTTTCAATTGAAACATTTCTGTGATAATAGTATATGCGCAGGATGTTTCAGAAGAAATGTTAAGGAATGGCATATGATTCCACATTTGTTTCAGTTTTAAGTATTATTATCTTAGCTGTTCGCATTGTCATTGTCAATAATAATATGAACATATGAATAAGGACCTATTAAACTATGCTGAAAAAAAAGAAAACACTGAAGACAAGCCAAGCCTATCAACTATTAACCTTGTCATCAATAAGATCAATTACCCCCCTATGTAGCAGCGATATCATTTCGTCTACAATTCCGCTAATTGCACCCTCTTCGGGTGTGAAGGATTTCTGTTTATCCCTGGGGTGCCCGATCAACACAGGTGTAATCAGCTCGAGTTAACAGCCATATGTTGACAATGAGTCCAGAGTGCTGTAACGTATATATTATACACGCTATAAGGATATAGCCTAACCTAGCAGTAGGGCCGTGCATACGACGGCAGATGCGAATACGTTGAAATTAACAGATGGACATTTAAGCTTGATTCAAAGATGTATGTAATCGAAGGTGACGAAACCGTGCTGAGAATAAAGTGTGTGTATTTCTTGTATGTTTGTCAGATTTAGTGATGATGGTTGACAGTTGACACCTACAACGCTGCCCTGCAGTTCAGGGATTTTCACTTACAGTGTTAGATGTTATAACATGCAATCTGCTGCTGTTACCTCATTAAATTAGTAATTATTGGCTCTATCTCTTATACATACATATACTCAACAAAATTAATTAAGGGTCAGTAACCTTTCTGGACATGTAAGTTTAGCTTTATATTATTTTTACCACGAAACATTTTCAAACATCTACATGCTCCAGGTACTCTTCAAGCGCTTCCAGTCGCATTGGAAGAAAAATGCTATGACACAAGGCTCCTCAAGCAGTTCCAATAGTTAATAGAAAACTTCCCCACAAAATATCTGCCGGCCCTTAATTTATTTTGTTGAGTATGTGTCCATATTAAGAGAACATGGTCTTGGTCTGATATTAAATGTAAACCTTTTTAATAAAAACAATGGGCAATGACTTCAGAACAAGACTGCTATGACAAGATCTGGGAATTCTAATAATTATCCGTTCTGCAGATTTATGTATTTTGTTTTTAGCTTAAACAAGGATGATTTAGTTCGGTTCAAATCATTCCTGTATATGGAAAGCACAATTGTTTGCGCAAGTGTTTTTGCAGAGTCTGTTGTTATCAAATGGCAAATACGCCGAGTGTGTCCAATGGTTCCAAGATGACACCCAGCAACTGCACAAATTAGCAACTTGTGTTTCCATTGAGTGGATGACAGCATCAATGGTCATAACACGTTGGGATATTGGATGGTGGCATTTCTAACACTGATAACTACCTTGTAGTCTCTTATTGGTATAGACCAATAACACTTGAGTTTTTTTCAACATACTTTAGCATGTTCTGCGTGATGCACAGCTTCATTTCCATAGTACATACCTGCTCTAATGGATGAAACTTTGTTTGATCATCTAATTTGTCAATCAGCTGGGTATACATTATGAGACAAATTTAATCTCTTGGACGATAATGATATCTCCCAAATTGCTGGCGTACAAACGGAACAATACTGGGCACAGGACAGATCCTTGTGGAACACCACAGTCTAGATTGGTTGTACAAACTAATTCTCACCCAAATAAAATAAAATTTTATTTCATATTATTTTGGAGTGATAATTTAAATTTTCGAAAATCCGAATCGGTACTTTCCAACTTTTGGTAAAGTATGTTTTACTAATCATTTAGTAATTACTTGCCATATGGATATGTAAGTAACTGAACCGTGTGAATGATAAGCTGATCGTTTCATATATGCTTATCCTTAACCCAGCAGTTTAATTACCTGTAAAAGACTATTTATATCTAAGATTCCTTTTTGTATTATACTGGGCACATGTAACTTTCTGATTACATGTAAACGGCTACTGCAAATTAAATAGCATGTGCCCACTTCAAGTAAACTCCAATGGGATTGGCGCCACCTGGGTGTATTCAATAAATTAGAACAGGGAAGATAATCCGTGATCGTCTGGAAATCGTAATTGTCCGTGATTGACTATGCATGCAATCCGATTTCGGACCTGTCTCCGCCTAGTTAATCGGACAATATGTCCATTACTTAACGATGGTCAAAAGGGTATGCATAGGGCAAATGAGTGTGTTTGGGTGGGTGGCAGTGGTGAGTGGGGTGAGGATGATCTAGCCTATATACAGGAATATACAGGAATGCTTCATCATTAATTTTCGTATTTCGATTTTCAGCCATGTATACACGTACTTCATAATCAATAATATTGGAATTCATTTTGAATTAAGTTGGGATAGTTAGTTGCTAAATGTGTTTTATCATTTAAAACATTCGTGATACTTCATGATAAATTCTATTCGTCAATGAATACTTCTCCAAAAGAAAGTATGCCAAGGTTTTGAAAAACTAGAAGAAAAACAAAACTACTGTATATAGACAATTAATGTTTATATATTTCATTAGTGTGGTGTTTTAGCATCATGTGTACATTTCATTACAATAATACAGAAAGTTTACGGCAAAGAGGCATTAACTAACACACATGTGGGTCAAAAGTAGATAATTCACAATATCATGTCGCAACACATGGTCAACAAAAGACATTAAAGTCACTGAAAAGCAATTTAACACGTGTTTAATACTGAATATGTCCACCTCGTACATCAATGCACGCCAGAAAACGGTGCCGCACCGATGACGTCAAATGTCGGATGCAGTAGGGGGGGTATGTCGCTGTCATTTCTCGTTGAGACATTGTTCCAGGGCTTGACTGGTGGTACTGGTCGTCTACTGATCTGTCGGTCAAAGTGACCCCACAAATGTTCGACGGGGTTCATGCAAGTGCCAGGAGAACATGATGGTAAAACATTGATATTTGTGTTGTTGAGATAGTTCTGTGTTGGAGCGTCAACGTCATTCCACGGTAGGGTCGATGTGCTCAGTTACCATGCTGGTGCAATCGACTAATATGACGTCCCAGTCCCGTCCCTGCCGTTTGCGCCGCGATGATAACGTCGTTTCTTAGATGAATAATCCGGATGGATAGGGTTAATGAAGCAATTGTGACGAATAACAATTTGGTAAAAGTAACAAATTAATAAATATTACGAATTATTTTTAATTGTAACCAATTTGTAAAACTACAAAAGTTTACCATTAAAAAAAAAAAAAACGGTATTTTATATTTTATATTTTAGAGTGTATCAAAGAGTGTCGAATAGGGTTAGTCACAGTCATATTGTACATGTAATATTTTTAATTGTTATTATTGTAACTATGTGCTAGACGGTTTAATGGACTTTTATTTGTACTTTTAACGTTTACCTTTGCTATACTGTAAAACACTTATATTTCGCGGACGCAAATTTCTCGCAAATACTAAAGTTGACATTGGCGAGAATTAAATTACGCGCAATTGCCACACACAAAAATGGAGGGAAAAAATATTCACATTTCGCGCAAATTGTCTTTGCGCGTATAGCGCGTAATATAAGTATGCGCGTAATATAAGTGTTTTACAGTACAATTTGTTATTTGTAATCACGAATTTTGCTCTTAGTCATCTCAAGTCCAAACATGCAAGAAAACGTAAGCAATAACAACAGTCATCATCTTTAAAAGAACTCATAGTGCATAGAAATTCAAAAACTGAAATAAGATGTAAAAGCCGTAGCTCCCCTACTGGGTCGGAACTTGGAACTCCAACGCTACTAAGTAAATCTCATCACTAGATGGATTATAGAGAATACGTTGTAGGATTACGGGGAGTACATTCTAGGATTATATACACAGGACGGGGACTTTACGTCGCTGGTACTTTACTTACACCAGTATATACCTGGAAGGGAAACTGTGATTATCTTTGATCGCTTTGAATAAGCTGGCAGTGGTTACTGTAACACGGTGTTATTGCTTATTAGGAATGGAGCATAAGTTTTGCACGCTTGTTAAACTGCGGGTTAACTAGGTTAGCAAAGGGGAAGCAATGTTACGTATATTCTTTGATGTTTTTGTTAGCATCCATATTTACACCACGGGTGGTGTCGGCAAATTTTCTGTTTTTAAAGAAACACGATTTCGGTTTCGAGCTATATATAATATATCACTGATCTTATCACAATAGAGGACGTTGACCCAAGTTCGTTAAAAACAGATTAGTTTGTTATAGTGAATTAATCTCGGATTCAGTTTAGAATGTTCAGGACGAAATTGACTTTTGATTGATATTAGTGTCCAAGCTTGTGTGTGAAGTTACATTACGTAATTTTAGAAACATGTTAAGGATTGATTTACACTTTCTTGTATTTATCGCTGTTGATTACATATGCTTCGTATGCTAACTTGTGTCAAATGTATATGCTATGAACACCGTAACTAAACGGGACTATTTTAACTAAAAGCATCAATCACGGTTTGTTGACATATTTCATGGTCAAACGTATTTAATTTGTCTACTCAAGTATATTGGGCAACAAGCGACATTTTCCGCAGGTCCCATTGGTTTTCAATAGTTTCATATTTTTTTCAGTTTGGTATTTTTTATCACGAGATAAAAGCAAATTACAAAAATAAGCTAAATATGCTTATATTTTACGAATGTTCTTGATGCAAGTTCATTTACATCATCTCAAAAACATTCGCACACAATGTCATGATATGGTATAGGATTATCGGCTAAATACGTTGTTAATCATGTACAAATATACGTATATGCTAATCCGCTACCTTCCTAATAGGTATTAAGCATGGTTCATTATTCTGACCGTCATTCATTATTACATATTTGACACATATGGTTTTACCATAAGCGCTGCCGCTTCACTGGGCCAGCATACATGCGATAAGTGACAGTGTGCCGAATTCGAATCCCAGTAAGCGCCAGAAGACACACGGTCTAAAGAATTGCATATGTTGATCCAATATGTTTATGATTAGTAACCAGGAGTGTTGGTGCTAATACGATTTGTCAGTGTTAAATTAATCTGCGACAACTTCTGACACGAAAATAGGGGTCTGATTTCAATGAAGTGCAGCATACCTGTTAGCTTTACGTAAAGATCCATGGCCAATCTGATTACAGTGTGATCGTTCTATGGTTCAGACGCTGACAGGAGACTGGGGGCCTTTAAGTTAATGCCCTT
Source organism: Lepetodrilus schrolli (assembly GCA_032361225.1). Classification (NCBI taxonomy): domain Eukaryota; kingdom Metazoa; phylum Mollusca; class Gastropoda; order Lepetellida; family Lepetodrilidae; genus Lepetodrilus; species Lepetodrilus schrolli. The sequence continues at coordinate 12,117 of JAUTBT010019243.1, forward strand.
ATGAACGTTGAAGGCGACAAAAAAGGCCTAGATACCACTTAGGAATTCTATAGTATGACATCGTGCATGTTTGGAGTTGTATGACATGGCAAAGATGACTTTGTCTGTCAATCTCTCTTGCTCTTCTTTATCTTTCTTTCTTACTTTTACTTTCTCTTGTTATTTCTCTCTCTCTCTTTCGTTCTCTATTTTTTTTATGCATACATGCGTGTCTTTGTGTGTGTGTGTGTGTGCGTGTGCCTGTGTGTGTGTGTGTGTGTGTGTGTGTGTGTGTGTGTGTGTGTGTGTGTGTGTATGTGTAAATATAACACATAAAAAAATTTGGGATTTAAATACATATGTCCACTAATTGACATTACATTTTGGGACAAATGTAACGAATAAATAAACATTGAGATATAGAAAAATATAACTGGTACATATAGTTTAGTTATGGAATTGCCCTAAACCTGTTTGTAATGCAGTGCATTAACTGTTTCGAATATCCGAACGCCTGCTTGCTTAAATCAATATATCAATAGCTACTGTTTAAAAAAAATTACATTGCATGTGACAATTTATCATCTTAGACTGAAACACTGGTCAACTGCAGAGTTTGTGTTATTTTATTTTAATTTTCTACAATTTAAAAATGATTTTAAGAAAGCATATGGGTTGTATTCGTTATGATTAAGTATATTCTCATGAACCTACTATAAAGCCAATCCTAATAATCAACAGAACAATAGCTTCCCCGCACTAAAAATATGAACGATATCTTTACCCACCAGCAATAATAAACAAAGAATGCTATTTTCCAGTCATTAACCCTCTGACAAATCGCAATTCTCGCATAAATTATGATAATCAGGCATATCGGGCATAATCAAGACGTATCGCTTACGAAAAGAAACAAGGATGAATCTTATTGGTTGGCACTTGGCCTTTCGTTGGCGGAGCCTGTCCGCTCATTGGCCGAGCCTACCCCACCTGTGGTTCTCGGTAAGAAATAGGGTAGCTGTTATGGATTAGGGGCTGCAGATTTTGGAGAGAAGCTTAACCATACACGACATATCGTTGTTAATCCGCAATGCCCAAATCATTCCTAATGAGTGGGAAAAGGAAGGAGCTAGGCGTTCCATTCACTAAAGAAGGTGAGGAAATTATTTTTATTTTGAACAAGAAACAATTTAAGAACATGCATATAGACACCATTTTTGGGGGGTTACAAAATATTTAATTTGTACTTCAATTTACCATGATTTGGTATATATGTTAGTTAATGTGTATAATCAGGTAATATAGGCATACAAACTGAAACTTTCAGTTAAGATCTCTATTTACATTCATTTGCATTTATTTTCCCAAGTCCCAGGTAGGACAGATCTTTATTTTAAATCAATGAATAAATGTACAACAATATTCTAATAAATTAAAAAAAATTGACTAATAACTGTGAGAGAGAAAAAATGTCCCAGGGAATAATGTCTTTATCGTTCCCAGTAAATCAATCAAGGATGTTCTCTCTACAATGAGTATTATTCGAATATGTAAGTTTGTAGAGTAAAGTGTAAGATTTGTAAATGTATATTAACTGAAATGTTCAGTCTAAAACATAAAATGTGCGTTTATTACCTGATTACATATGAGAATATTAACTTAATTAATAGTATCTATATATGATAAACCTAGGTGTATATAATTGAATGCATGAGCATTAATCGAGTTTTTCATATATGCCTTTTATCAATATGTTATAAACCTGTGTGTATACACTGTATTTGCATTGATTGAATTTGTCTATGTGCATACATACTCATAAAATTGTATTTTGTGATATCAGTATAGTTGTCGTATACAACAAACTTCTAAAAGGTTTTGTGCGATGATTCTTTAATGTTTCTATTTATATTTGATCAGCTGTTTGTTCTGATAGTAATTTTACCTGTATGGAATTTTATAAATTCACTAGTTATTCTCACTTTAAAATTTAGGGGGGAAATAATGATTTGTGAAGGTCTAGAAATACCGACTAAAATTTCATATATCTTTTTTAAATTAGAAATTATTCAGATATTTACATATTATATATATTATACTAGTACTATTCTTAATACCGATAATAAACAATTATTACACGTGGCTAAAATCATATAGCAAGCAAAGGCAAAATACACCCAATGCTACATTCGAATGTAAGCATAATTAATTGACATTAATTTCCATCCCCAAATAACAGGTATGTGCGACGATTCGGACACGTGTTCCGGGGATTCCTCGGACGACAGTGGCGTTCCGGAGAGTCTCCAAAGTTCGGAAGTATCGCACGTGTCTCCCGAGCAGACCCCACGGGACGTCAACCAAGTGCGCCCCTCGTTCGCCTCGCCCCATAAGTCGGCATTTGCGGCGGTATCCAGATTCAGCTCCATCCACCCTGCGGATAGACTAACGTCAGCAGCAATGTGTCCACGAGTCCCATTTCCGGTGCCAGCGCTGAGAGCACACAGCAAACTGGACCGCGAGCAGACGACATCCGGTTGGTCTTTGTACAGCCCTCCCGCCTTTCCGGTTTCGCTGCCCAGTCTTCCGTCCCTCTGTGCTAAGACTCTCCCCGACTATCAGACGTCGTGCGCTAACGTCGACACCAGTATTCCATTCACAACCTACCTGATGAACCTCACCCAGCTCTTGCACAAGTCGTCTACTAGTGCTAAAGCAGCAGATAACGTCCCTTCGACTTCCGAAGAGTTTGAGGAGTGTGCGCCGCGAAACATCAGAAACGTGACAAGCCTTGAAGAGCGAGAGTTCCATAGAAAAGGCTTGTCTCAAGCATTCCAAACGTTGTCTCCTCATCTTTCTACCGCGTCCCCTCTCAGACAGCAGCTGACGTCACAACCAACGCTTCCGTCATACAGCAGCAAACTGTACGCCAAACCCCAGACCAGCTTGCCCCTAGGTGGGGCACTCACCCCGGGTATCGGTGCCCTCCATCCCGCATTCCTACAGCTCGGGGGTACACACCATCGACGGCAGACTGCAGACAAGCCCCCGCCCCTCAAGAAATATAAATGCGATACATGCGGGAAAGCTTTCTCGAGGAGTAATACCCTCGTCACTCACAAGGTCTGTTGTATATATTGTCTAAAATTGAGTCCATCTAATATTTATAGTTATTGTTATATTGATATGTCGGAATATTTTTACTTTTTGTTGTTGAGTGTATGGTAGTGTTACGAATTATTGTTCGTTTGTATACCTGTTGTAAATTGTTACCAATATTCTTAAACTTTGATTTTTAAATGTACAAAAGATGGCTTTTATGTAAATTTAAAATCAGTTAAAAATCAGTATTGAACAGTGTCTAATAAGCCAATATATGCAATTTAATTGTGTAATATTTACAGTAACATATATAGTTTTTTATTATTTGCTAGCTACTTTGATAAATTATGTTACTACTTTATTACGGTATCAGGTTTAGAAGAAATCCTAGAACTTTGAATAATTTTTACATTAAGTAGAAATTAATTGAACGGTACCAGCAAAGTTTTTTAAAAAGATACTATTATAGAAATGTGTGTGGAATACTACAATAAATCATGTAAATTTGGAAAAGAAATGAACATAAAGTTTATTCAAAACAAGAATTATCAGTTGAGTTTGCTGGACTATTTAAGCTTAAAATTAGACTAGCAATCTCCATTTCTAGAAATTATAATAATAAAATAACTATAGGCTATTGCGAAAAACTATATTACCAATACAGTATATTACTATTCAAATCCTCAGCCTTCGCGAGAATGTGTGTGTTTGTGTGTGTGTGTGTGTGTGTGTGTGTGTGTGTGTGTGTGTGTGTGTGTGTGTGTGTGTGTGTGTGTGTGTGTGTGTGGAGCCTATATAAGTCTAAGTAGTAAAGAAGTTTGTTTGTATCTACATGTAAATGCCAAATGGCGGCATTTAAATATACTAATTACTCTGAATTGAAATTAAAGTATACTCTACCCAAAAAGAAACGCAGAGGTGAAATCGTTTCTTAAAAGATTATTATTTTTTATACATTGTATATAAAACATGGAATTGAAACACTCGTAGTGTAAATGACTCGAAGACATCATAAAACACTATTACATGGAATATGATAAAAACACATATTACTAACGTTATTTTCCCTTGAACTGTGACAAAATCCAATTCACTCATATATTTATTTGAAATTAATGTATTTTTTCAAAAGGCATGGTCAAGCGTATGTTTACATGAAAGTATGTACATTTGATTTGTCTACGTATAAGTATATTTATTGGGCAACAAGCTACATTTTCCCGCATGTCCCATTGGTTTTCAATATTTTCATTTTTATTTTTTAAATTTTTTTGGGCGATAAAAAATTCAAAACTATGAATAAAATATGAAAATATTAAAAATTAGTGGGGCATGCGGAAAATGTAACGTTTCCAAATATACTTGTATAGAAAATTCAAATATACATACTTTCAAGTCAAATACGGTTGACCACAAAATATGGCAACAATCGCTCATTATATTGAAAATTTGAAATTTACTCATGAAATATGATAGAACACGTGATAGAACACGTGATAGAACCGTCAATGAAAATGTGGTTATTATTTTCTCCAGCGAATCCACACCGGTGACAAGCCTTTTAAATGCGACCAGTGTGGACGAGCGTTTCGCCAGCCAGGAAATCTGACCAGACACCGACTTACTCATACAACCTTCAAACCCTACGTGTGCCCCACTTGTAACAAGGCATTCAATAGGGCATCCAATCTGCACACGCACATGCGCACTCACACCAACTACAAGCCCTTTGTCTGTCCTTATTGTGGTAAGGGCTTCCACCAGAAAATCGACATGAAGATCCATTGCTACACGCACACAGGTAAGAAAGTTAAATCATTAACTTTAAACTATTTTATTGATGTTTAAAAAAGATTTAAATAATGTTTTAAAGCACCATCAATTTTAATTAACTATCAAATACAGTGCATGCTACTTAATGAAATAATACATCAACGCTTTAAATTGCTTTACATCGCTTAATTAATGGCTAAAACATGCTATTGGTCACACATGCTAATATACAAGTAATAATGTTACTTTTTGTGCATGGTAAAATGAAAGCAGAATTTTTGTTACGATGTCATGATGCCATGATTTCATGAGATAACATGACATATACCTTTAAACAGTATGCAGTTTTATCTGAGAAAACATCACAACAGCACACGCGTTTTTGTAGCGTTCTTAAATTTATAATAGCATTGTAATATTTGACTTAAGAAATCATTTTGATAAATTCATTTGTAATTGATTACATTAATACAGCATTATAATAATTAACTGAAGAAATCATTTCCTAATACAAACTTAATAAATTCATTTGAAATTAATTTACATTAATACAGTAATACCATTGTAATAATGTACTGAAGAAATCATTGGCTTATGAAAGTTCTATAAATTAGTTTTGAATTGTCTCCATAATACATAATATCACACAGAATTGTAACAATTTACTGAAGAAATCATTGGCTCATGAAATTTCAACAATTTCGCATCAGTCAGTGGCTCATTAAAATAATTATAACATCGCTATCTTCTATTATTCAGGCCAGAGACCACACAAGTGCGACTTCTGCGGAAAAGGGTTCACTCTCTCCAGCACATTAAACGCGCATCGTCGTACGCACATGCACGACGACCCAATGAGAACACCGGAAGTTCAATGTGTTTCCTGTCACGTGTGCAGAGCGGACTTCCTGCACCATTCTGACCTGACCACACACATCATGACGTCACATTCACATCAAACTCGGAATAGACAAATACCCGTATAACGAGTTAAATGAACAATTAGTAGAATGATTTTTTGTTTTGTTAGTGTCGGTATTATTACTGCAATTTGTGCTCTAACATTTACGTCGTGGTGCATTCTGGAAATTTAGAGATACATATTTGCATAAATGTACTGTATTTGTTTGGACTAGCATCGCTAGTAGCATATGTCCTTCAGAAGCAATCATTGTACATTTTGTATATAAAATGACAGTATAATTCGGTGTCAACTTTACCCATACTATACCGATGTCCACAAAAGCCAGAAAGAGGATGCTTTCCTATTTCCACTTCCGGATCCTGCGAGACCGGATGTATCCATTTAAGATTCTGATGGCATTTTTGTTTTGTTTTCCCACATTCTCTGCAATTTTCATTATGTTCACTAGTCCTTTTTGTAGTGTTCATGTCATATATACTAGTATGCGTATTATTTGTGCTCATTTGTAATTTATTGAACGTTGTGAAATATTATTTGTATTAATAAATCGCTGATCGGCGTACATGTATACTTTGAATTTGTTCAAGTGAACCCATTTGCCTTCATGAAGCCGTAAAGCAAGTCGACGTCACTGTTTAAATTAGAATCGACATATTCACTTTATTGAAAATGGCTACACATAGCATGACACCAACACTATTTTGACTAGAAATTCAAACTATACAAATAATTGGGCATTTGAGAGGAACTATCTATAATATATTGTATGTTGGCTTCGGTAATGCGTAGAGACTTGTCTGCTGATAAACGCCGTACAATGTCCATGTACTGACAATAATATTGGTTAATTTCATATAGTAGGTATGTGACAACATATATATTTTAAATATAAAACAACATTTCCGAATTTGATGAAATATTGTGGGGAAACTTTCTCCAAGATTTCGGAACTCTGCTTAAGGGATCTGTAGCCATTTTTCTTATATTTTTTTTGTGCAATTTCTTGAAGAGTACCTGGGACCTGTAAACGTTTGGAAATTCTTCGTTGTTCAAATTATATAAAGCTAAGTTTATATATCCAATGAAGCTCCTGGTCCTTAATTAATTTTGTTGAATATATTATAATTGTGTTCCTATATTTAGTTAATTGTTGGTACATCCCTAGTATATTTTAGGTACCTGAATACAAAAGAAAAACATAATCTTAGTATCTCTCATCTTGCAGAATTACGCAACCATTATGAGATAACAACACAATTATGATTTCATATTGATTAGTTATATACCAGGTCTATTAATTTCACATAGTAACACACTATAACCCTGCATTAAATATAACTAAAATGGCAACAATTCATTCAAAAGGAAACTGTAATCGAGATATTAGCCAAAAGTGATAGTACTTGTCAGGTATAAGTACATAACGTTGTTAATATTGTATTTTTGCTTCATCAAATATATACCTAAATCTATATTGTGGTATAAGTATATGTCTGTAGTATATGATTAAAAATGATATTGGAATATCCCATTTATGCGATATATAAAAATGTAAATGTAGAAATTAATTCTCTTAGCTTTAAAACAGGACATTATACTATTCATAAAATAATACGTTATTGTATACAGAAATTGTGTATGTACGACAATGTTCTCGGTAAATATACATCATAACAATCAATATTAATAATAGCTTAATATATTTGGCGGAAATGCTCACGCATGCATGTGTTGATATATTGCTGCAGGGACTATCCAGTCATGGTATCTTTGAGAATAAAAATTGAAGAATTATGTGAAATAAATAATAGAAATAGGCCATATTGGCTACTATGGTCAGTTTCAGGTTGATATTTCACGTGCACGCAGAGTAGATTCCCTTAGATTTTAAGATATCTACATATTAATATTAATATTAATCGCATTTATTATTTAAAAAAAAAAGATTATCGGTCTATAGCAGCCCTATGTAAAACCAGACAATGCTAAGAAAGTATTTACCATAATCTACCTCTATGACCAATGCGTGTATTATACGACCGCTTCTATCTTACTAAAACAAGAAGCGTATAGAAGCTGTAAAACTAGTTCTATATACTTAATTTATAAATGTTATAATGTACTATATGTAACAGTTAATTCCTTCAACGGCATGCATTATGTGCCGATAACGCCATAGGACCCGTGTGTTAACCGTCAATATTCCATGAAACTACCGAAACTTTTAATATAATGCGCATCCCGGTCAATTTTCAAGATAAGCCATCAAAAATACGCTTTCCTATGTGCTCAGGGGCAATCGCTTATATAAAAGTATTTAAAGTAATCTTGGATTATTCCTTTTGCCAAACATTCACAACTATGAAATACACATGTGCATGAATGCTCAACCAGTATCATGATTATACCACAACAAACTTGATGTCTTAATTTTAATATAAATGTTTCCGGACTGAACATTTAATTTGAAAATATTTTAAAACATTTTACATCTCAAGACCACATTTATTGTTCTACATGTATCTGACTACTTATCAAATTGTCGCTACTTATTATAATTCTGTCAGATTTCACTCGGATTGTCTTTTCTATGTGTGCTATTTCAATTAATCACATAACATAGGAGTTTGGGAGTGCAATAAGCCCATGCTATAAATATAAACATTTTCACTAGTGCAATAACATAATAGATTTTTATTATTGTATTCATATGAAAGTCTTTTTGGACCTCTTTTATAGCTTCTTCTTGGGACTTAGTTTGTCGAATATAAAGTTAAAAGATTTCTTTAATTAAATATGAAAACATTTATTAATACGTACACAGTTACTTGGAACTATATTTTGTCCGCGTGCTTTAACACAGTTCCCGGGGCATTTGTCTATTATAGTGTTTGTGACTGAAAATCGATATTACAATAGTTTCTACAGTTATGTGATCAATAGAATCTCACATTCGTGTTGATTATCACTAGAAATATTTACATACGTTTTGTAAAAGCCCTTACCGTACACTGTACTGTAGACCCTGATACTAATGTGGAGCCAATTTAACACGAGACATTTTAATACGAAACTATAGAATGCGATTCCAAATTAATGCAAGTGAACAATTTTCTATTCGACTTCTGGCGAGATGATAAGATTAAGATCAAACTACGATTCCTTGTTGTTATGACGTAGACAAAAGATCAGAACGCCCGCTATGTAAACCAATATATAAATGTATGGTTGATTACACTCTTGTTATTGCAAGACACAATAAATGAATAAATACGAAAGCCTTCAAGAGAAGTTCCTAAAGACAACACAAAAGCTGCTGATATCGCCTCATTTGGAACTGGCATTAATTGACAACACTCAAATACGTTTCTAAAGAATTTCTAAAGACAACACAACTGTTAGTGATAACAACTCAGTGTTACGATATGACATTAATTGAGAAAAGAAACTCAAACATGGTAGCCTATAAATTGCCATATCAAATGTCACCAGCTCTCACTTGATGCAATTGCCAAATGGTGCGACAAATGGGGATTCAACCTCTCCTTAGAAAAGACCGTGGGAGTTCTCTTCAAGAGGAAAGGTATGGAGCAAAACACACCCAGACTCTCCATTAATGGAAAGGCCGTGGAGTT
>JAUTBT010019254.1:0-21526 GCA_032361225.1 Lepetodrilus schrolli
TGTGTGTGTGTGTGTATGTGTGTGTGTGTGTGTGTGTGTGTGTGTGTGTGTGTGTGTGTGTGTGTGTGTGTGTGTAAATAAATTTAGTTGAAATACACGCTCATGTAATCAGGTAAAGACAGACGAAATAATAATCATAATATCTTACTCTAAGTATCTGGAATCTGGAACCAATCGGTTGAGAGGTATTTTGTCACTAGCTAAAGTGTTCAATCGATACTTCAGTAAAGCGGCTTTGACGTTTTCTTCATCGGCAGATGAATCTGGCACCCCGCGACCAAGTTCTCCAAACGCCATCGGGTCATTCTTGCCGTAATCGTCTATGAGCGGATTTCCGGTTTTAGCATTCGGGTGTTTACGGAATTCCTCGGCAGTTATATTACCGGTATGTCTCTTGAATAACGTTGATGCTAATTGAATGTTTTCTCTAATTGAATGTTTCAGGACTAAGGTTGTAAGTAAAAGCAGTCCCCCAAGCAACACAGACAGCAAGTATCTTTGAGAAAGTCTCATCTTGATAATATATAATCATGGCATATCTCGGCACTCGTAGTATTAGTCAGTTAGGACATCTCTTTAGAATGTCAATGTAGGATATTCACTCTTCATTTCCTCAATTCCCTGTCGAACAAAAGAAAATAATACACTATTATTATTTTTTGTAAACAAACAATTACATCTTGAATGTCCAAAGCTTATGTAAGATTAATAATTTCCAGTCCAGTCCAATATATATATATATTGTTATTAACGACAAATGCACATATATTATGCCCCAAATTGGAACGTTGCCCTGCCCAATTTATGAACACCTGGCGCCTTTACAAAATAGACTCGTATGTAAACGTAGGTTTAGTCTGATGCACTAAAACGTTGTTGAACTTGTACTGACAAATAACTAACTCATCGATACAACAATCATTAAAATGTGGTTAATTATTTCATATCATATGAGCTATTCGATAAACATATTCACAATATGGGAAAGTGATTTTATAGGTTTTACTCGCTTAAGTAATGTGTTCCTTATGTAATGCGTTCCGTTGTTTTATGTTCACGTTGTCATCAGGACGTCAGGCCGATCATTCCAGTGTAGCGATGGAAAGAGTCTTTGTAAAAATGCCTAAATGAGGGGTGACTCAATATAGAACCATGCAAAACACAGGCCCCTTCCCCTACAGTAGAAAATAAATGTGTTTATCACATAACATAGGACTTTTGGAGTGCAATAAACACATGCTATAATATTCATATTTTCACTAGTGCAATAACACAATAGATTTATATAATTGTATTCATACGCGATATCAAAGTATTTTGGGACATCTTTTAGAGCTTCTTCTTGGGACTTAATTTGTCGAATATAAAGTAAAAATATTCCTTCAATTAAATGTGCAAACACATTTATTAATATTTACACATGCACTTGGAACTATCTTTTGTCCGCATGCTTTAACCCAGTTCCCAAGACATTTTGCTATATATAGTGTTTGTGACTGAAAATCGATATTACAAAAGTTACCACAGTTATGTGATAAATAGAATCTCACATTCGTGTTCATATATTACTGAATTTATCCGACTCGTTGACAAAAATGATATTATGCTCGGCAGTTTTGCCAACTCGTTTAATAAATTCAGTATTATATGACCACTCATGTGAGATCCTCTATTTAATGGATCAGTGTGCACGTTATACAACGATGAACTAGTAATACGATGGTCTTACCTTCATTTATTAGTGCACTAGTTAAAACATGCGGAACATACAATTTTCTAGGCTTATCTGTCTAAATCCAGCATGGAACAGCTTGCGCGTTCGCATCCAGGACAGAAGCATAGTTATCTGGGACCTGTTTCACAGAACAATTGTAGCTACATTTGATTGTAAGTCAAATTTTCGGAACACGCTGCAATTGTACGTCTGGTGGCATGAACCACTTTTATCGCTACAATAGTTTTAGCTAATCATATTCCCAAGTATTGTAGCGATAAAAGCGTTTTATGCAATGGACTTACATGTGTAGCGGGTTCAGAACTGTTGGCTTACAATCAATTGTAGCTACAACTGTTCTGCGCAACGGGACCCTGGTCGTAGTATTAGTGAGCAGATCTCTTGTATTTATAGGTAAGATAGCAGACCCCATATATAGGTCGTACAATGTCAATTAAGTCTAGATCATAATATATAGTTTTCAATATTCTATTTGATAGTTATATGCTTGTGGTATTTCATTTACGTTAACAATCATATTTACAACTATACAAAATACAGCTAAATACCTCTATCTATCGCGGTTGAGAGTGAAAGTGGGAAAACTAAAGGTCTCTATTAAATACAGTATGACACGGAGATCGTCTATAATTCTTATACATTTCGTTCTAATTTAAGAGGAATCTTCATAAATAAGAAGAGCAGTACAGTGTTAAATGTATCCATTACATCAAGGCTACCGACCATTAGGATCCGTTAGTATGCCGTATGCATGATGCACATACTTTTGAAAGGCATTTCGTAAGGAAGCTTTTAGTTGCATATCTGATATGTTTTAGGTGTTTTGTAATTACCTTACCGGCGAGTATTACACTATAAGTTCATGCTGAACTCAAAGTTTTATTAAAAATACCCCATATAAGATTTCAGCTTGAGCATGAAATCATACTGAAAAAGTTTCGTAATATCGTGGCCTCGTCGTATAGTCGATATGAGAATACGAAGCCGTATCCGAACAAAGAGTTTGTCCAGATTCTATATTTTCAGCTGGCCGTACACTAGAGTGAGTTGTATGTATGTTTGCCATATACGTTTTTCAACCTATCTAATCTTCAAAGGATAACAGGCAACAATACTGAAGTTGCACGTGGTGCATCATCGCACCCCAGCGGTATTTAATTCCGTTCAGGACTCACTTTATGTGATACAGCAGGGCCGTAGCTAAGCTAACCGGGAGGGGAAGGGGGCATTATCTATTTGGGGTCAGGTGAGAACGTAGACATGGAAGAACGTCAACAAACCAATTGGCTGAAACGTAAACACATTGGATGAAGCGTTAGACGAGACGTCGAAATAAAATTGGTTATAACGTAGACAGCATATTGTTGTTTTGTTTCCTTACGTTATTTGTGTATTAATGTATGTAGTTGATTGTTGTATTTTCAAAAAAAATGAAAAGAACAATGTATATAACGATGAATATGAATATTTATTGATCACTTGGTCACTTGCTGTATTAAAGTCACTCAAAAATAGGCCCGTTTGCTGCTGAACAACGGCGAAGAATATCAGCGGTGGAGACATCTCCTCTCTTGAAATATGTCCACAATTGGAAGACCTCCGCCTATCACCTGGCTGCTGACCGGCGGATGTGTGTTTTCATGTGTCCCTCAGAGACTAGCCGCACCGTGACTGGTAGATGCCGTGCCTCGTTGTCCAGGATGGGCATGAGCTTGTAGATCCCCAGAGTGCGCCCATCACAAATCTCCTTCAGTCTACGGTTCCAGCATGAACACACACAACACATTCCGTTATTGTCACTGCCATTGATAATTTTATATAATACATTAGAAAGTTATCGAAATGTACCAATATCCGATCAAAATTCCTTAAATTGATTCAATGAAAATTCCCTTCCACGTGATTATTCGTGCGTATGGTAATTCCATACACACACCCGACGCTGGGCGAGAACGTGAGATGGTCCATCATCCACTGCCCGCGGAAGTACCGGGTAAAACTATTTTAGACGACCACCTGCGAATGCCTTCTCCTCCATCTTCACGAACATTCTGCCAATCTCTGTCCTTGGTGAACTTGTGTGTTCTGCAGTCATTTAGTATGTATGGTCTACAGTATGGTCTCCATTATGATCTGCAGTATGGTCTGCACCTCCGGTTGCTCTGGCAGCAAGACCATGATCGCGAGGAAGACTCGCACGTAGTCGCGGATCTTAAGTCTAGACATCAGCACAAATATCAGCGGCAACATTTTCATGCTGGACCCCGTTCGCACAAATCCATGTACAGTCAGAAGTTGATAGAAGGGGTCCTTCACAACATGAACAGTCCCATCTAAAAAGCCATTCCTACACTTGGATAAATGCGCCAGCTGGGGGTGCGAAGCCATGATGAGATCATGATGAGATGCCGCTGACCTTGGAACTTGATGTCCCATTTCCTCAAGTGTTGTTACTGAGATAAATACAATTTTTTTATGTTAGCAAATCATATTGATTGTGTTCACAATAATACAGTTTTTATTTCTGGCAATGTAAATCAAAAATACATTTTACTAAAACAATTATTATTAAAGTAAAGTATAGTTATGTTTTCTGTCCACATTTCGTCTTTGGTGTCCACGTTTCGTCCATTTGTCTACGTTCCGTCCTGTCGACGTTTTGCCGTGTCTACGTTTTCGCCTGTTTCCATCTATTTTGGCAAATCAATAGGGCATGTACACACACACACACACACACACACACACACACACACACACACACACACACACACATGAAAGTCCCGGTGATACTTGTGTTCACGAACGTAATATTTGTTAATATATTTTCAGAGCTTTTTACTATCGAATATTTAAGTATGAATTGCGGGAAATCAATTCTAAGTACACATGATGTACAAAGAACTCTCCGGGGAATATATACCAAGACCACAAATACTAATAAAAACTAATCAATTAGTGAGCCAATAATTATCGGGTGCACACAATTGTTATACAGTATGAAACAGTAGCGTATTAAAACTTACCAAATGACCTTATCCAAATATAGCAACGGTAAAAAACACACATTGTATTTGATAATGGGGACATCACATTAGATATGTAGGCCTACTATGCCCTGCTTATGTTTACCCAAATAAAGCAGGATTTTGCATCTCTGAACACCCAATTTTCAAAAGTTGTCTTTGGCCCCTACACCCCCTCCAAAGAAAAAAGGTTCCCAGGGCCCTGTACAGCAGTTGCTCAGGTGTGGAAAGTTGCTCAGGTTCTTCGGAATGATTGCATATCTCATTTACTCACCCTGCAAATTTAATTTTACTTACTTAGGCCATAGTTATTTGATTCCCTGGTGTTTATGGAACCGCCGAGCAGATTTGATTCCACTTTGGAAAATAAAAATTATTAGTATTATATTCCGCCGACAGTGTACCAGTCTTATGAACATTATAATAATAAATGGTGAAGGAAAACGTTGTATAAACCATCAATGACTATGAACAAAAACCGGCAGGCAAATGGTTGACACAAAGTCGAAGCCAATTTAATTTGCTACTGGTAAATATGTATAACGAAAATCTAATTTATAATAATTAATACTATTGGCAAGCAGTACTTTGAAAATAATTGTGCATTCAGATCTGAACACCCAACCATGCCGTTTTGTAGCACGAGCTACAAGCCCATCCGACACACATCAAAATATATAGATGTTATACTCACCTTGAACGCCAGAAACAAAATAGAGTAATGTAACGTCCTCCACGATGCAAGTGAAAAACATGTGGGAAATTCATGGCAGCCTTCATTCTCTATACAACTTCCGATCACTCTATGTACAGACGTATATCTATGCTGCAGGGCTGACTATCTACAATAGTATCGCCTGAACGATTTTGAAAGTGACAATAAATATAGAGGTGTATTCATGTGTCGCTGGTTGTCAGACCACGGAGCGGGACCGTTATAAGTCATCTGTTCATTGAATGTGTGTGTATAGAAAAATGTAAGCCTACCTGCTATTCTCTTGGGAAATAGTCGGTTCTGTAAAGCTAGCAAACGTATAGTATGAACGTATAGTATGAACGTATAGTATGAACGTATAAGTATGAACGTATAGTATGAACGTATACTATGAACGTATAGTATGAACGTATAGTATGAACGTATAGTATGAACGTATAGTATGAACGTATAGTATGAACGTATAGTATGAACGTACAGTATGAACGTGAACGTATAGTATGAACGTACAGTATGAACGTATAGTATGAACGTATAGTATGAACGTATAGTATGAACGTATACTATGAACGTATAGTATGAACGTATACTATGAACGTATACTATGAACGTATAGTATGAACGTATAGTATGAACGTATAGTATGCTAAAGCAAGCCTCCAGTGCATTAGTCACTGCCCTTAGAATCATTAGAAAACTACAAATGCCAATAGATTGTACATTCACATTGTTTGACAATCTAATTCAGCTAATGTCACCATACGACATTAACCAATGTGTATTCTCATGTAAGTACAAACAAGAACAAATTAATCTCTATGTATGAAACATACGTGGTGGGACATACCTTGCAATCTTCGAAGTATATTAAATAGTTCGTGCGATTAGCTGCCAGTCATGGCTGGAACTACTTTGACCAATCCACTGCAGCGTGTGTCGATTTCAACATCTGACATGTATATACAATCCTCACTATTAGTGGAGTGGCTTAAGGGAATGATCGTGACACGCTGGCCCAAAGCACCAAATTTGGCACAGTTGTACCTTAGGATAATACAAAACATGCAACATGCTGCCCGATTATATGGGCCAAGGTCAAGGTCAGTTCAAGGTCAAAAGTCAAATATATATGATATTAAAATTTAACATAATTCACCAGTTAATATAAAGTTCAAATACTCAAAACAACTATATGAAATTTGAAACACCATCTACTATTAACATATCATAATGAAATTTGCATAAATCCAAAATGGCCACCATATTTCTAACAAGATGGCCGCCATACCTCTAACAATATACCACTTGTGCTGGTAGTTTGCTAATAAATTTGAAATTAATGTTTACACAAATCAATTAAATATATTCACATTATCATGAATATATATCATTTCTAATGCTATTTGCTATTCATATTACAGCAAACAATTTCAAATATGATCGAATTACAGTAGAATATACTGGTATATCTATGTGGCTGATCGATTAATGTCTTTATTGACAGCTATGTTTGGGATTCTAATGTTATACATGAACTGTCATAGGGAAGATAGTTACTGTTTAATCTGTATACTAATGATGATGATGATAATAATAATCATCATCATCATAATAACAGACATTTATATTGCGATTGCATTCTCATAGTGCTACATATTATTAAGCATTATAGGTTTGAAGAGTTGAGTTTTGAGGGCTGTTTTAAAGGAGTTCAAAGATGGAGATAACTTTAAGGATACAGACAGGGAATTCCAGTGCTGGTGCTGCATGAGCAAAAGATTGGTAGCAAAAGGATTTGAGGAACAGTGAGCACCTAAAGATTTTTGGAAATGGCATCTGCTTGGAGGGTACACTGTGACAAGCTCAATTAGATATAATCGAGTGGCATCACTCAATATGAGCATTGGAGATGTCATCCAATGCTTGATATCTTGACTACAATTTGCAATCTGTACTAGAGACACGGAGATCTCTGATGGACTGCTGGTAAACAAGTTGAGAGTCGTTGCCATACGAGTAGTCACTAGTGAGAAATATGTATGTCTCCATATGAAATTCCTCGGAATGTTCACGACAGAGTGACATACTTCTGTGCATGATTCTTGCAGTTACACTGCTTGGAATGAGTTGGCATTAACTTGAAGCTTCATCAGATCAACTCTGCATCCAATGGCAGCTCAGCTAGTATAGGTGAACAGATCTGACGCCAACAAGAACATAACAGTGCCTTTAGATCATATTAGACATGGAGAATCATTCTATTGTCTCTTCATGGTGACTTGATTGTGGCATCTTGATCTGACTGTACACCTGATTAGCAAGTGGGTAGTGATGTTTTACCAAGATGCAGACAGTAGAATTTGCTCTAAATTATCTTCTTCAGCACAACCACCATGTACAGTTGTTGGTTAGCTTTGTATTGGCAAAAGAAAACAGTTTTGTTATTATTTTAATTGCATCTGCAAGAAACAAGATGAAGATATAACGTGTGCTCTTTCAGCTACAATGTGATATCAACTTGTTCTAAGCAGTGCAAGTATAAGAATGTATGGATTACATGCACATTACTTTGTTCGTGATGTGAACATTCTGTGGGAAAATGGCATAAATCATCTGGCCTTGGACATACAGAAACTATCCTTCAGCAAGTGCCCTTGTAATATATTCGTTGACATGTAATTTGCAATAATAGAATGCCTAACCAGCTCAACGTGTCGATAGGTGTAATGATAGATCATCAATCAAATATAAGCTATTCTATAATAATAATAATAATAATAATAATAATAATAATCATCATCATCAGATTTACTTAGCGCAGGTGCTTCCGCACACCACACAGGCTCGCAGTGCTAGTTTGTAAAGCATTAATCCTATTTGGGGGAATGGACAGATATGTCTTTAGCATATTTTTAAATTAGACATAGCAGGGACAATTCCTTTACTGAACAGGCATGTTGTTCCATAGGCATAAAACAACATAGGAACGTAGTTTCACTCCATATCGAGTAGATCTAGGAACTCGCACAGTCAATAGATGCTAGTATGTTATACTATTCAATCATATGTTTACTGCCATATGCACTAGAACATTATTGGTTGCAATACACACGTTAAATACCACCAGAAGAAGACATATAATTTCCATTTTTGTTAACATTAAATGAATTAAAGATTTATATGCAAAATACCAGAAAAAAAAGTTTGGCTGTTATTTTTAGCCTTATGGCGGCCATTTTGGATTTGTGCAAATTAATACATTATCTGAGATAGTGTTGCAACATTCATTTAGTCTTTTCAAGTTATAACACATGATATTAACTGATAAAATATGGTGAAAATGTAATTTTATATATATTTGACCTTTGACCTTGAGCTGACCTTGACCCTGGCCCTTAAAATCGGGCAGCCCTCGCTTAAACGTTTCATCCTGTCATAAAGTACAACTATGCAAAATTTGGTGCTTTGGGCCAACGTGTCACGATATCACCTATTTTTGGACTTAAGCCACTGTATGCAATATTACTTACTATACATTGTTTTCCCACCAAAAACGTAGCATTTATCAAACTTTCATTACCAGTACTTTCACAAATTAAATAATAATACTAATGGGACATGCATGTTTTCCATTTCTAAGAAGTGTAGGTTACAAATGCACATACATAAAATAACTACTACAGATGTCTGCTATGAAGAAGAACTAAGAACTATTGGCCTAAATATGCTTTCAGGTCCCCGTTCAACGGAACAATCGTAGCGCTACGAGAGTCTTACCTCCTTAGCTACTCTCGTGGCGTTAGGACTTCTGTGGAACGGGACCCTGGAATGTGAATCGTAACTGTTCAGTAAAAGAGACTGATCCAATGGCAAAGAAGGACTGGAAATAATGAAGAATAACTGTGTGTATGTATGATTAGCAATCTGGTTACACGAAGCATAAAATTAAAATATGTTCAGTAAATGTTATTTTATATAGAAAGGCGACGTTGGGAAAACTGAAAACGCAAAAGATTTGGTGATATTAAACCATTTTTTAACATTCTTATGTGGTTATTACAAAGCAACCATTTAAATTATTTTTGTATTTACCGAGCCAAAGTACCAAATCGGTATCGATGCATTTCATGCCAAACTGCTTTCAATTCTCAGATTAGTCTGAGCATAGATTTGAAAGAAGAAGATGCAGAACACGGCGGCCAGTATACATGTACATGGACACAAGAATGGCGGCATCGTATACGTACCAGTTATACATAGACACAAACACAATAGTGTAGTATGTGATCATGATGACGGCATATAATATAAATGTTTTACAGTACCACTAATACATATAGGCCTACATAGACAAACAGTACAGTATATAATCATGACAGAGCACGTCAGCATCGTATACGAGTAATACATATTCATAGACACAATGGTATGGTGATCATGATGGCAAAACACTGGCATCGTATACCAGTACTCAAATACACAATAGCAGCAGCGGATCTGGAGGTGGGCGAGAGCACAATGAACAGCGTAAATAAATAAAACTACTATTAAGCCTACCATTATTCTAAAATATTAACGATACTGATTGTTCATTATTTTTTAAATATATAAATCAGCTCCAAAATGATTTTTTTTCTCTAGAGATGACAGGA
This sequence comes from Lepetodrilus schrolli, assembly GCA_032361225.1. Classification (NCBI taxonomy): domain Eukaryota; kingdom Metazoa; phylum Mollusca; class Gastropoda; order Lepetellida; family Lepetodrilidae; genus Lepetodrilus; species Lepetodrilus schrolli. Next base: position 10,126 of record JAUTBT010019254.1, read on the forward strand.
AACAGTATGCATGCATGTAAACATAGTCTTCAAAATGTACATGATCAATCCTCAAGACCCCACAATAATAGTTGATGTCACTATAGACAATTTCCATGCAAAAATGACATTTTCTTTCTGCATGTAGGCGTCACAAAGCGCATTTCATAATGCCTACATTTAAAAAAAAGTTCAAGAACATCCGTTGGTGCAAAGAAAATCGCATTTCTGTATTTCAAAATATATGGAAGCCGCCTCCAGACCCTTTTTTGAGAGAGTGCTTCCATCGAACCAGTAGATAACTAATAATAGAACAGACCATCGACATGCACTATTCATACCTATTTGAAATATGCATCTTAGTACATTATTATTAACATGTAACATGAAGGATAGTTCTTTCACAAATATACAGATTTAGACATCACCCACCCACCACCCCACCACCCCACCCCTGCAAATGGGCCTAGATCCGCCACTGAATATAGTATAGTACATGCTAATGACGGAATTGTATACGATATTTTGTATATCGAGTACACATACGTATACACACAAACGCACAATTGTACGATCATGGTGTCAGAACATGCGGATAATTTAATTGAACAGAATATTTTGTGATAATCAACAACAATGAGAACATATTCATATTTTGCAAGTATTTTAATAAGAAGCACGTCATGAAAAATATTTCTAGTAAATAACGGACGGTCTTAAGTATATGCAGTCTCGGTACATTGCTCAACTCAACACTAAATACTAATACATAAAAACAATTGTATATATATAGAAAATGTCAGGGACATCTATAGGTAAGCCTACTCCAAGGTATACTCGACGCTCGCATATTTAAATGTAGGAACATATACCCGGTATATTCTATTATCAGTAGGCAGTTCCGCGTATTACTTATTTATCATAGTAGAAGAAACGTTCAACCATAATGTTGGAGAAATATACTTGAGAGTCACACGTCTGTAGAAGACCTCTCTAGACATCAAATATAGTATTATTATGGTAGAATAATACACTACACGTGAATGAGCTTATTTATTCAAATGTCAAAGGCCATGTACAGGCCCACAGGTCTTAGCATGTACTATAGTATACATAACAAAGTACGAAATATACACGAATTGTAATACAATGTATAACAGATGTAGAAATGCACGTTTACCTAGGAACGGTAAATATGTATGCACTTCTACACGTGAATCATACAATATGGAGGGATAGAAAGTTAGATGAATACATATGGATAGTATACCACTCTATACATTTTTAAAACATGCCAAATGAAAAGATTTCGTGCGATGGATGACATTTAATTGTTATTAATTGGAAACATTATATGATCAGAAAACTATAGCACGTTAAATATCCTTCCATATGGTACATTTCTAATTGCTTTACATTAATTTCTGAAATTTTTATATTTTAAAAACAAACCCACTTCCTCTTTTGGGGTTATTTTGTCAAATGCATGAGCTGAACCTGGCATGTGACAATTAAGCCTTGTGTGTTCATTGCTTCACGCGAGCTACTTAACAGAACATTACCTAACAATGGGCATACTCTAAGTGGCGTAAACTTTAAAATAGCAACACAAATGAATTGATCACATAATATAGTTATCCTGATACTAAAAAAACCCTCAGTCCATGAATGGTCCGCTGTTAGGCTGAGTATGGACGGGATTAAGTGAGATTGGACAAGCGCCATGGCCCTTTAAAAGGTGGAGGAGCGGGGAACGTCTACACTGCGTTCTTGCGACTTCACCGCGGCGACATCACGCCCTGCTGCGTCTCAACTCTAGTTTGGACTTCTAGGAAATTGCACTCTCTGAATATATTCGACTGAGTAAGTAAATTGTTTCATTAAGTTGTGTGTGCATGTTGTCGTGACGATGTATGTCCAACACAATCATGTTCAGATGTGAATATGATTGTTAGATTGTGAATCTACTGAAATTCAAACTTCACGGTGTTGTTATATTTTTATTTAAAAAAAGGGAAAGAACAGTTTTACGTTATATTATGTCCCCAATATCGTTTCAAAATATAACATTATTTGATTTATGACTGTTCTACAACAATATTTCGAATGATAATTACATGGGTATCGATGTTAGTCATTACATGCTTATGTTGGCTACAAGTATTACATAAATATGCAAAAATGTCGAAGATGCACGTGGAAATGTGTACAGTGTAGTAGATTAGATCTTAAGGAGCACGTGCTTTTCGTGTTTTCGACAAATGATTGCGACATTATACCCGAGGCAGATTTAGAAAAGCCAGATTTGTTGCATGCTATTAAATTTTATTCTCGCCCAGTTTAACATGCTTTTTGAAAACGTATTTTGTCCATTGGGACATTTTGGAAATCTAATACGATATCAATTTCAGTGGAACCACATACTTGGCTCTTTTCATAAACGTTTCGGTTCAGTACCCAACACATTCTTATATTGGGCATCGTACATTTTAATTTGTTACCGAGGATCGTAAAGCTAATTATACGTTTTACATTAGAAAAATATTCATTTGTTCTTTTGCAACCATTTCAGTAGTTTACAAGTTCAAACTTATATTAGTCCTGAATACATTTTGAAGTCGCAATGTTATCACACGTACAGACTATAAGTGTATAACATGACAAACTGAGGAGTGTACACACTCATGGATTCAACAGCTTATATGCAGGTTTACAATTTATTTGTATATTTTCGAAGTCGCCGTTGGAATGTCGTAGAACACTCCATCATTACACACCTTCTATTGGAGAAATACTGAATTACGTCTCGTATTTAACACCAAGCTATGGATATTTTTATTTCGATGGATATCTGAAAGAAGAGCGAATACATTAATTACCAAATGAGGAGTGAAAATGAATGGAAACATATGATCTTGCCGGGTAAGCACGAACAATTGAAAGGACTTTATAAATTTAAGATGTGTTTTGATAAACAATTGCTTTGATTTCAATTGGGTTTCCAGCTATGTTAGTTGGGTATTTTGATCTTAACGATTTGAGCGAAATTTCCTCTGGTTCTTTGATGAAGTTTTAATGGTTTACACTGTTCACTAATAATTATCTTACATTAGATCTGATAAAATTGTATGATAGTTTACTCTGTTGCGGAGGGGACAATTATTTTTAAAAATATGTTTTAAAGCACAAACCATGTTGATAATATTGATAATAGCATTTGATCAATTTATTAAAATATAATGATAATAAAAATACATACAATAATAGAACCTGCTTTATACTTTTTTAAATTTCTTTTTATTTATCAGATTTGGCAACTATTATTTTGTAGTATCAATAATTTCATTTCTATCAATTTATCTAAAATAAAATAATAACAAATGCATACAAGTACCTGTTGTGCATCATACAAGTTTTATACTTTAAAATATATTTATGTTTATATATCAGACATATATCAGACTGGTATACTGACAGACCAAGGATAACATCTGCATTGCCACTCACTTCAATAGTCCAATTTCGAAGTATCCAAGCCGTTATTACATATAATATCTTATTTCAGGCGTAGTTCCAACGTCCTTCTTGAAGTGAAAGATGACGTCTCCTACACCATCCCTGTGTGACACGGCGACAAGCGTCTCCAACTACTCTGACAGCGAAATGGACTCCGGCGGCCCCAACACCATGTGCAGCCTCTGTAACGACATCTACTCCATGCCCAAGGTGCTGTGCTGCTTCCACACCTTCTGTCAACCATGTCTGGAGAAGATCCAGGAGACGGACAAGATCGCATGTCCAGAGTGCCAGTTCCAGACTTTCTTAGGACCCGAAGGTGAGCTAGATCACGTATAACGTAAGACCTAGGTCAGTTGATTCAGAAAACACACGTAACGGTTAGTAAAGCGCGATATAAACATAATTATTGTATACTATTTATGTATTAAATGCATGTACATTTATACATGGTATAGGTGTTATGCATTATTGACATAATTACTATTACACAGCTCATAAACAGTAATGCCCGTGAAATTAGTGTACATAGATGTTGGCCAACAATGATTGCCTTAATAAATTATACTCTTTACCATACTGAACCCCGTTGCTCAGAATAGTTACTTAATAGTTACAAATATTTACTTAATATGCTTATGTAAATATGTACATATATCTCCTTCGTTAATCTTTCTTTCTTCTCTCCCTATCTTTTCGTCCCCTTCTCTTGGGCCGGTTTTCATTTAAGTTGTAATAACTTTCGTCTTTAATAAAATATGTTTAAACTAAGCTAAACAGTTGTAGCTACAGTTAATGATAAATCAAATGTTATGGACCTGCTACAAATGTAAGTCTGGCTGCAGGAACCACTTTTATCGCTACAATAGTTTTAGCTAACCAAATTCTCAAGTATTGTAGCAATATAAATGTTCATGCAATGGACATTAACTTGTGGCGAGCCCATAAACCTTTACGTACAATCAGTTGCAATTATGATTACTTAACATTTGACGGTGTAGCTACAACTTTTTTTGAGAAACGGGGCCCTGGACTGAAAATACCGTAATACTGGACAAGCATGTTAATTTATTCCATCTTCTTGTAGGCCTTACTGGACTCAAGCTGGACTACGCAGTCAGCAACATACTGGAAACCACCGTCCCAGACGTGAGCATCCTCCACTGCACCGGCTGCAAGAGCAAGGAGACCAGCGCTGTGGCGCGGTGTTTCGACTGCGCCAACTTCCTCTGCGGGAACTGCGTCATGGCTCATCAGTTCATGCACTGCTTCGAGGGACACCAGGTCGTCAGCCTGGGAGATCTCTACATGAACAAGGACGACGGCTCCAGGGTCAACAAACTCGTCAACTGCCCCAAACACAAGACGGACGTCCTGAAGTTCTACTGCAAAACCTGCTCCCAGCCCATATGCAAGGAGTGCACGGTGTTTGACCACGCCCGGGGCCACGAGTGCAAGTTCCTTATGGACGTCTCCGACAAGGAAATCGACTCCATGCGCCATCTGGAGACAACTGCAAGAACCAAGGCGACGCAACTCCAGTCGAAAGCGAAGCGGATCGGTCTCATCTGTTCGTCGCTACAGTCCCAGTACAACAAAGCCCAGACGGACATCAGCGAGACGTACACATTCTACCAGTCGATGCTGGACGAACGCAAGGTGGAGGTGTTGAAAGAGCTGGACCAGGCTTTCAACCTGAAGCAAGTGGCGGTGAGAACCCTGGCGCAGAGCATCCAAGACGGAGTGGAGAGGATGGGACAAGGTATGGAGTTCATCGACAAGGTCCTGAAGCATGCATCAACCACAGAAATTCTCCTTCTTCAGAACTTCATTGAGCAACGTTTCCAGAACATGTTCAACTTCCTCCCCGACCACAACACCGACACCAATTTCGACTTGGAGTTTATTTCCAATTTCCAAGCAATCCAGGCCGGTATCCACAACACGTTCGGCTACATTCGACACGAGAACGAGAGTGCACATACCAAGAAGCCAAATCCCATTGCTCGCCCCAAGATGAACGGCGTCGTCACTACTCCTATGACCACCTTCAACAAAGATCTCCTAGAATCTTCTGATCCCATACGCTTTCCTTCACCAACCAACGGATTCACGCTCCAGATCCCGGATTCGAACCACTATGAACAGTGGTCCAGTGGACTTGACATCATGTGTGGAGGAACCGATCTGTTTTCACCGACTGCCAGCACCGTCAGTGACCTCACAACTCGTCTCCTCAGCCCAAACATCTATGCCCAGAAGTCCCCAATTAGGCGTCAGAAGATGATCTACCACTGCCGATTCGGAGAATTTGGAGTTCTCGAAGGACAGTTCACGGAACCAAGCGGTGTAGCAGTCACAGTACAGAACGACATCGTCGTGGCCGACACCAACAACCACCGCATTCAGATCTTCGACCAGGAAGGACGGTTCAAGTTTCAGTTTGGCCAGTGCGGAAAGCACGACGGACAGTTGCTGTACCCAAACCGCGTCTCAGTCATGGTGTCGACTGGGGATCTGGTCGTCACGGAGAGAAGCCCCACCCACCAAGTTCAGATCTACACGCAGTATGGCCACTTCGTCCGCAAGTTTGGCGCAAACGTCTTGCAGCACCCGAGAGGAGTTACCGTGGACAACCAGGACAGGATCATCATCGTGGAGTGCAAGGTTATGCGGGTGATCATCTTCGATCAGTTTGGAAACATACTGAGCATGTTCGGCTGCTCCAAGCACGTGCAGTTCCCCAACAGTGTCATCGTCAACGACAAGGAAGAGATCTTCATCAGCGACAACCGGGCACACTGCGTCAAGGTCTTCAGCTACCAAGGCGTCTTCCTCAGACAGATCGGCGGAGAAGGCATCACCAACTACCCAATCGGAGTCCGTCTCAGTTCGGCAGGAGAGGTAATCGTTGCTGACAACCACAACAACTTCAACCTGACGGTCTTCACGCAAGAAGGACAACTCATCAATGCTTTTGAGTCCAAGGTGAAGCATGCCCAGTGTTTTGATGTGGCTTTGATGGAGGAGTCGGTGGTGTTGGCAAGTAAGGATTACAAGCTGTACATTTATAAATACATTTAGACGGAACTGACATAGACATGCCAGCATAATTGATCGAATTTTCCCAATATCGGGATGTCATGTTTGGACACATTTTGAAAGTTAATTTTCGAGTGGAGCATATAAATACCATTTTCCACTCATTTCCACATGTTCTAGTATACATATATGTTCTCTAATGTTGGCTGTTTTCTCTATGGGAACTGGGTTTTTTTGGTCTTCGATCTAGACAACTGTCGCACTACAGAGGCCATGCATGTCCATTATTTCATTATTATTTGTTCTTCCGTGTATATATGTTGAAATATCGTTTTGTTGTTAACTTAATACGACGTTGTAGTAAATTCCATTACGCTATTTGTCACGTTCAAAGGAGCTACACACCAGCCAAGCTTTTCAAGCTTTGATATTTATTTTCAACCTTGTTTTTATTATTTCCATTGTCGCCATTGTTTATATTATTCTCACTTGTTTCGATTAAAATAACTTTATTCCGTTTGATGTAAAGATGAATAAAAAATTACTAGATAACGCATATATGCAAATACATAAATTGTCAGAAATATTGTTTGATATAACTATGCAAGGATGTTGCTTGTTTTGATGCCATTTTCGCGCATTGCCGTCATTAATATTGTTCCACGTGCATGTTGTTTCCATGCGTTCCTGGTTGTTCGCGATTGTCAGTATTCAACATCGAACCAGCGACTGCTCCACAGTGCTGATTGCTTGTTTTTATTTGTTTATTGTAACACATTTCTCATGCAATTTTCGAAGAATAAACTTGTGTTATATATTATATCGGTGTTATCCTTCACGTACGATTCCTAAAACTGAAAGTGTCTACATGTATACGAAAACATACGTGTAGGGCTTACAAGCATCTTGGACTGGAAGAGTTCATAATATAGTTTTGAGGGCGATTTGCAGATTGAACGATTAGTTCATTTACCTCGACATAAGTATTCTAGTATCTAAGAACGGAAGTTATCGTAAACTCGTATGTATATATTAAATTACGATACTTTTAAACTCTGTCTATGATTTTACTATGGCTTTATTCCGGTAAAATTCTGAGGTTAATGCTATGCAGATATACCCGGTAGCAGAATACAACATTTTATTTAACCTTGTTTAATATTGCGATAAATGCAAAGGGATATTGGTACAAAAGCCAGTCCGGCTGAATACGAAATGCTATTTAATACAATTTATTCTTCATTAAATTTGATTGAACATACATTTACTATATAGACAGTCCCAATAATGATATTTGTATTACAATTACATTAAAACTGACATGGAAACACAATTTCTCTAGACTGATAGTTTATATATATTTGTTCACTTCTCTTTCCATCATCAATCTGGGTTTGTACGTGTGTGAAAAACATGGAATTACGGAATCGGTTGGTTATAATGGCTGAATTGGTTCTGCAGAATCCAATGCAGGGAATTGGGACACCGTGTCTTTAATCATTTTCTATATGGTTTATCAAGAAGCACGCACACATTTTAATTCTTTTATAGCTGAATTTGATTTTCTTTTTTATATGGGCAAGGTATGCACGCTAGTTTAGTTTAGTTAACATCATGTAACATAACACGGACTGATTTATGTACTCAAATTAAATACACACGTATGAATATCATGGCTAAAGAATATAAAAATGTTATATCTTGTATTACAAATGAAAACGCAACTGGTAAACTTATTAGACACTACATTACATTTGTATTTTGCCATCGACCTATGTTCAACGTGTATTGAGACAATGATGAAAGTGATAGTAACATGCCAACAAGATGGCTAATCCCTTCAGTTAAACTTTGAAATACAAATCAATGCATACGTTGTATGCACCTTCATAAATAACGATTTAATAGTTTTACATGAGTAAAAATAATCGGGCAGTTTTAATGTAGTATTAAAAAAGCAAATATATTTTTCATATATTATAGTATATAATATTAAAGATATACAATTGGAAACATGGATAAAAGTAATTTCCTATTGACAAGGTTTCTATTTTGTGATTTTCCTACTATTAATGGTACATTTATTTGCCATTTTAAATGAGTGTATAGGATATGTAAATTAAGATGCATATACATTTTCATTAAAAAATTTATTACCACGATTTATCTTTTTCATTACAAAATGTTATTCCATTTTTTTCTTTTCTTGTTCCTTTGGATTTTGTATTCAGGAAATATATTTCCTGCTCTACATATAATCATGCAAGTTATTTGGGAAGTGAGCAAATAATTCCATATCATCTGCATATATACAATAATACAGATAGTTTTATACAAAGTTTTCCTTTCAATTAAGTTTTCTATTTAACATGACTAATCAGTCAATTGAAAAATTGACATATTTTCACCTTGATTTTCTGAAAATATAACAAAATGCAGATAAATCAGCTCTTGCGTAAATATTTTATTTACCTGTATACAAATTGTAAAATACAAAATAAATGTGTTCTTATATAATAAAAGAGTTGATAAAAAATTGGATAAATCTGTTTCATAAAATGGTAATGTAGCAATAGTAACCACAAAATGTCGTGTTACTATCTCACATGGTTGAGATCCTTTTGGGTATTCACATGCTACAATATACATCCAGAAATTTCAACCCACTTTGCCCTGATTTTGACTGCAGGAACAATTATCCAACAGTATTAAAATTCAACAAGTCTGAGCATTACATTTATCTTATTGCATAAACAGGGCTCCAGACTAAGTCTGAATTACTTGCCTGCAGGGCAAGTCAGGGAAAGTCGGGGCATGTAGAAAAGGGCCCAAATGTGTGAAATGTTAAAAAGTAGGTTGCCCGCAGTGCAAGTTAACTTGCCCCTGTATGTCTGGCATATGTTAGTCTAGAGCCCTGCAGGCAGATTGAATGCGGTGCGTCAGTGATCTCATTGGAAACAGTCATCATGGATAATGACAAAGTGTAAGGTTGCAACCAGTTGGCATTCAAGTGAACTTGGATCCTTAAGTTGATCGTAAAGGTGACTATCATGAGCACAAATGTTAATAATCATTATGTGACTGCACTATATCTCAAGTTTGATGATCTGGACTCCTCTCGTTCAGCAAAGAATACTTTATTAGATATATTTAGTTTTCATACATTGAACTTCAAACATGAGAATTCCTGTGTATTGTCACAAAAGTGAGCAGTGAAAGACTGAGATTTCTCAATCTGTCGTCAGTTCATTGTACAATTATTTGATCAACTTGATACATCACGTTAAACATTTACAATGTTTCAGAGTTGTACCAGTTGTTTGTGTTTGTTGATTAATTGAACATATTCCATTTTGATTTCTATTTGTCGTTACAACTATTGAAGGCTAGCTCGTCGTTAGGGTTGCCATTTTATTTCAAAACGTTCGATGATCTATCGTGACACACCATGTTACCAGCTCATGACGTCAGCATACATTGTCCAATTATATAATAAAAGTATATGATAAATAGGATATTTCATGTATCTCGTATCTCCTGACATGGGAAAACTGATAAAATATTTCCTTTCTGACATCACTCGATGAGAGATACGTGCTATTTCACTAGACACATGAAATATCCTCTATTCATTCATTTGCACGTTCTAACTTGATGTGGGCAAACCTGTCAAATTCACTATATTAGACGGGAATTCTCATATTTGAAGATGAAAATAGAAAACAAATAAAGCTCTGAATTGTGGGTGGGGTGACTTGCATAATGCAAATTGGTCTGGTGGCAGGTGGAAACTGAGAACGTAGATGAAGTAGTGGGGGCATCTGATGTAATGGAGGGCGGTTAGTGTTTGGAGGAATGAGCATAATTTTCCGTGATTATCGTGGCATTTTAGTCACATGTAAACAAATCTTGGTCAATTGGATATAATATCAATGTGTATCTTGATAAAATATTAGTTTATCATATACGTGAAAATATTCTCTGTAGTACTTTTCACAACCTATATGAATTTTGAAGATCATATTCATTCAACCATGTAAACAAAGTCTGGTCACTTTGGTATATATCAATGTGTATCTTATGACATACATGAATTTTGATGATTTTGTTTGGTCAATGTGTATCTAGATAAAATATCCATCGTATACCGATATACGTGAACATATGCTCTATAATACTTTTCACAACATGAATATTGATAATCATGCTCAATCAACCAGACTGTCAGTATGTAAGACTGAATCTGTAGTCCAGATAACCCTTGGATGTGATTGGCTCGTATTTATCTGATCCATCCAAACAGCTGACAACGAAGTCATCGTCGGGATGCACGAAGAAGGCCAATGACTGACGGCTCTGCTGTCTTTTTATCTCAGCCTCTGGGATCATCACACGATGTTTCTATAAAGCAAAAACATTTGTTATGACATGTCCATATTCAAACTGGGAGGAAAGCCTACAACAACTGGATAACAACTGGATTTTACAGCGAGTCCTTAATTCTGGTGACGATCCTCTTCTATTGCCCATCAGAAAAAATTAAATTAAAAAATTAATTTAAAAAAAATTAATAAAAAAATTAAAAACAAATAATTATATATAGATGTTATCTCGTTCTAGCTTGACAAGTTGCACATTTGCAAACAATTTCTACCAATATAACACTAGGACAACAAGTATGTAGTGATTTTTGATTTTTTGATTGGCGTTTTATGTCGCTTTCAAGATTCTTTCACTCAATCTCAGAATGTTCAGATTTATAGTAACTATACTGCACTACTTTTTTTTTGTTTGCATTGGGGTTTTAAGTCGCTTTCAAGATTCTTTCACTTATATCACGACTTGTCAGTTTAGGGCAGGAGGA
>JAUTBT010019265.1:0-21517 GCA_032361225.1 Lepetodrilus schrolli
CGGGCCCCCGGGGCGGGATTTGAACCTGGAACCTTTGGCTCCGAAGTCCAACTGTTCTACCACTGCGCTACCACCCATCCCAATACTTATCATAAAAACTCACTTACTTCTGACAACAAAGACCTCAGTGCAAACTACTTAAGTCCACAATGGACCTTTACAAAAAGCATGCAAGGAGGAGGATATGTGCCATGCTTTGAGCACACTTTAAAGCATGGATATCGCGCAGTATATATACACACCTTATTATTATTATTACTATTGTAAGACGTGTGACAAGTTGGATTTATAACATTTTCCCCTATAACTTACCTACTAATTATAGATTTTCATTATATTTATTAGACAGAGTGACTGAGGAAGTTTGTGTATATTATTAGTTAATATTAGTTCTCCAACAACACTTATTTTAAGAAAACATGCAAACAAATCCACCTTGCTTTATGAAACATTTGCAAAATCTTATGAATTGTTACTTTAACTGTCTCGATGCTGGATGCTATAAGAGATGCCATATTAGAGTATCGGTCGTGATAAATTCAGCAGGGGTGCGTTCAGGCTGCACTATTTTTAACTACATTGTACTATGTAGTGCTACGGAAGCCGTTCAGCAAGCATATGTAATACTATGTAGTAATAATTTTCATAATAGGACCATCACTTCAAGGGTGATATGTTGGTAGGAGGGTGGGGATTGGGGGAGGATTCCAGCATTATACTTAGCAGTGAAAGACCGAGATTTCTCAATCTGAGAAAAGTGATATCATTACTGCAGTGAATAGAACACTTTCAGGTTCTTCTGAACCAGTTGTGAACCATGATGCCGACTGCCACTTTAGTCAGTTCATCGTACAATTATTTGATCAATTTGATATACCACGTTAAACACTTATGATGTTTCAGAGTTGTACCAGTTGTTTGTGTTTGTTGATTAATTGAATATATTCCGTTTTGACTTCTATTTGTCGTTATAACTATTGAAAGCTAGCTTGTCGTTAATGTCGCAATTTTATTTCATAACGTTCAATGATCTATTGCGACACATCATGTTACTAGCTCACGATGCTCTATTCAATGTTTTGTTGACAATTATATACCTACCTCTTCTATTTCCTCAGCTGTCTTATCCCTGACTAACTCTGTCTTCATGATACTGTCTAGGCTCTGCACAAGAAACAAACATTGAAAAAATTGCAAACCATGCCAAACATTACAAACTAATACTCATTCAATTTATGACCAAGGTTTCAAGCATTTTTCTTTTTTTTTTGTTGAACTGGAGTCATTTACAAGATTCTTTTACTTATATCACGATTTGTCAGTTTAGGGCAGGAGGAAACCCGCAACGTCTGTAGCGCTGAATGTTTCAGTAAACCTGTGAGCACTGGCTGGTACTAACAGACAAATGATGATAATTGCATTGCCACTCTGCAGACAGTGCATCCTATCATGATCGCGTCAGAAAGGTACGCTAACTTCCGCGAACATTGATACTGGGCTCCTGTGATGGAATTTGAACCCGGGGCCTTTGGCTCTGAACCGAATGTTCTATCATTGCGCTACTACCCGCCCTCTGCAGTGTTCTACCTCTGGAGGGAAGGTCTTCTCCTTTGACTTAGCCTTAGCCTCAGTTTCAGCCTTTCTGATCTGCTCCTGAAGGAACTCTTGGTCTTTCCTCATCTCCTCCTCAATCTCCACCACCTTCTGTCTGTAGGTGTCCGGGGCCGATCTGGCGACAGGAATACACACGTGCACAGAACTGTGACAACTGCAGCGATAGCAGGAAATTCCCCATGCCTTTCCTGCTGACCATCTAAGACTTGTTATATGTGCATGGTCACCTCCACCTGACCAGAGAAATGGTCTCTTATAGTCAGCAGGGAAGGCTAGAGGAATCTCGGGCTACTGCAAACAGTAGACCAGGGTCCAAGGTTGGAGACTGGTCCCGAGGTTGAAACATTTCTTGAGTACGATTTCATACTCAACTCATTGACCATGAGCATGAAATCGTACTCACGAAATGTTTAATGTTTCTCGAAACAAACTAAGTAACTAAAAACAAATGTTTAAGTTTTTTGACTCAGCAATTTGCATTTCTAAAGAAATAAAAAATCAGTTCCAATTATGGTCAACTAAAAATGGCACCTTATGGTGTCAAATTAGAAATTAAATTTTAACCCTCTCCCTGCTGGAGGCAACCAGATTATACCCTAAATAGCAGTGCATGTGCCTAATCCAGCAAGGAGAGGGTTAAATCTCAACTGAGGTATGAGAAAGAACAGCAGACATGGTTAGAAATAAATAAAATAATTTGAACTGTGAATATTTGAGCCATGACAACATACAGTATTATCAGCTCATGATGATGATGACATAAAACAGTTTATTTAGTCATTATCATACTCAGACAGTAAAAGTAAATTATTTGCATAGCAATCGTACTGATTAGTATCGTATTTATATATTCAATTCATCTGAAAAATCTAGTCTCCCTTAACTGTTCGTTGAGAAGATATTCTGAATAGCAAGAAAAAGAAATGTGACAGATTAACCCTTTCCCTGCTGGATTAGGCACAGCTACAGCCTTTAGGGCATGTCCAGTGGCCTTCAGCATGGAGAGGGTTAATATATTTCAATGTCCTTAAAATAAGTAAGATAATGGTGGTATGTGATTATTTGCATATAACCAAACCTCTTCATTTCTTCCAACCTCTTCTGGTACTTGTTAAAGTAAGGATTCTCATCAATCTTTAATTTGATATCTGCATTCGATTCCTTGGCCATGCCGCATGTCAATACTGAAAATGGTCTTACTCCTCTAAGTATTGAACAATGATTTCTTTTGCTGGAGGTTTGATATATCGGCTGGTTGTATGCGTGGACGCTCTGAAGTGACGCTGCGGCTTGACTTGTGGTCAAACATGCTGACCGTGGTGATGTCTGGACAGCCCTATGTACAACAGCTCCAAGTTTTCTTTGTGCAGCGACAATGTTTCTCCAACACCTCTGGCAAACGTGAAATCCTTGCCTTGGAGTTACAAACATTTTTGTCTTCAGTAGTTGGTATATAACCTATAAAAACAAACATATAAACAAGAGATTATAATCATGATAGAAACTTTGTGCCCGTCACCGTCAGACATTTTGTGACCATTTTTTCAATGCTTTATGATTTTGTACTTTTTTGTTTATAAATTATTTAAAAAATCATAAAACCAGATTAACCCTCTCCCTGCTGGATTAGACACATGCACTGCTCTTTAGGGCATCTCTGATTTCCTCCAGCAGTGAGAGGGTTAAAAATCAAGACGCCCTTGTTTCATCTCTGATAACCTGTATGGTTGTATAAACATATGCTTGTTGTATGCTATGGATGGATCATTGAAATTGTGTGATAAATGAAGATTTTTTTCTGTATTTATTAATTTACATGGAAAGGGTGGAAACTCTTGTTAAGTTAAGACATTCAGAAATTCAGTTAGCATGGTTACCGGCATGAGTTTACCAGGAAAGCGCAATCATCCAGATAAATGTATGGGGGTGGTGTATTGAACATTTTATTACCATTTGGTACTGGTGGATATTTTACATGTATCATGTGCATGATGTTATGTCATTATCATAGTTCTGGATCATGGGTATTCTGGATAACGCTATAGCTCTCACTTACTCACAATAATGGGGACCAAGTGTCTACTGTTGTTTCTACTAGAAATTCTAGACTTTATACATCATGGCATCATGTCTAGAAACAACAGTGGATACTTCATCTGCATTATTGTGAGTAAGTGAGAGCGTGATGCGGAATACTTTCATGCAGTGAATAGTTGATAATCTATGATTTCAGTGAATGTTATTAGACATTGTACCATAATATCTAAATTTCCTTGAATTTGATTGGTCGAAATGGTTTAAAAGTATGATCCAATCGCAATAACACTACGGGAAATTTCCATTAGATCATAGAAGAACAATCGGAATAATAACAGCATAAGACAATTTGTTGCTGGAACTATAATTATTATACAAATAATTCAAAATGGCTAACACGCATGTTAGTCTAGCTTGATGAATATCTCAATTTTAGTATGGGAAGTTACAATGAAACCCTGTGAAAACTTTACGATAGTTTTAATGAAGAAAATGGTAAGCAGGTTAGGTTTCATTAGGCCTACATGGGTATCGTTTCACGAAGCTCTACTACTAGTGTGAACACATTATGATATCTGATGCATCATAATCGTTTGTAAACTTTGAAGTTACAGAAGTACATGCACTCGTAAATGTTAGTTGTTTGTTGTTTTTTTGATCGATTTACAAATTACTTTGAAACACTTGCTCAATATTTGATCCGAGCAATGGATATAAAGTCTGTTAAATAACAATCAGTCTCCAATAGATGGTAAACTGAGGAAACACAAATTCATCGCAGTGATTTGGAACCAGGTTATTCGCTGTTGAACAATGACGTGTTGCAACTAACATTCGTCCGACAAAAGAATTCAACTAAAAATTGACCAAATAATTAATTATAATACAATTTCGACAAACGGTTCCTATTGCAAATTTCCCGTGATGTATACCAACGATAACATCACGGGAAATTTGCAATAGGAATTGTCTATCTCCTAATTATCTCTCAATCTTCTATGCAAATTAAACCAGATAAAATGGACTATCCACAATGATGCAAAATGTTTTTTAAAAATGTATCATAGGAATATACCAGCTGATATACAATGTAAATTATGTAGTTTTGTTCAATTCATGAACCAAGCTGGGTACACATGTTGACAACTTTCATTCGGAAAACATCGACACTTTTCTATTTTGTACTGCAAATGAATAGAGGCAACAAAGATCACTTAGGCATGTTCCGAATTACATGTAGCCATTTCTCTGCCTTCAAACGCCTAAGAGTTTCTATATTGAACGGCTTGCAACAGGTGTTCGACCAAGGAAAACTTAATCACACACGTACTCAGGAGAAAGAATAATCGATGGCCACATTACTGAACGGCCGAGAATGCATCTTGCTACTATTATTTCATACTTTTATCCACTGTCATCGGATTCCACTCACGATTTCTCTCTACGAAGGGATGCCGAATTTTCGGATATGGTAATCAACTAGTAATATCTAAGATTCTAACAGTATCTAAGATTCTAACAGTATCTAAATTTCGAACAGTTATACAGTAATGTTGAATGTGTGCGATTACCTGGGAACAGCCGCGCCTATTGTCATGTTGATGATATATTCATTATGTACTCAATGGTGATTTAACCAGGTTGGAACAGTCGGATTTCGGATTTAGACATATTATTAATAAATTTACGATGCAGATGAAGTTCAATGATTATAGCAATACCCATGACCAATTGTCATAATTTAGTCATGTTAATGTTAATAGAAAAATAAAGAACATGTGCAATTTAATAAAATTCATGAAATTCTCTTTAAACATGAACTGATGAAACCATGGTAGTTACGGTATATTCATGATAAATGAGATATTTATATACAATATAGCTATTGAAAATATAATAATGAGACATTTAAATTTGGCCATATATTATTATGATTATTATAGGTGTAAATATAGGAACTCTCCTTGGGAATAGTAGAAACATGAGAGTAAGAAAACCAGAAGATGATGACGAAGAGGAAACGTGCCACATCTACTATCATTATTACCATCATCACCCTTGTCATGCTAGTGTTTGGACAATCTACAACACCTAGACGTGAGTTAACCCTTTAACTATTAAGAGTGACCTGGCTATGTAAAACCTGGCGACGTCATAGGGCTTACCTCCTGCAGTGTTTCTGTAGCTGCGTCATTTTAAGCACTTGCACACATATAACGGAATAAATAATAGCACTCTAGCAATTACTCCAAATTTGTATCATGCAACTACAAAAGGTCATGTATTTGAAGCACGTGTGGTGAACTGATCTGTCAGTCACTAGGCCTTTACGGAGGTGAAAAATTCAACTGATCTTTCAGTCACTGGGGTTAAGGGGGGTGAAACATGTTATATTACGGCTCTTGACAACATATGACTGATGTACAGGCTCAAGCTAAATTTCACTGCGGGCAACCTACCTTTTAACATTTAGCACCTTTAGTGACTTTACTACTTGTCCTATCTTGCTCTGTACTTACTCTTGAATTCTTGGTATTTGGGAATAAATGAGTAACATGTGATTTGAACCATCTTAGCTCAAGAGCCTAGGTAACCCTGCTAGCCACGAGACCAGTTGTAATTCATCTTATTTGACACAGCTACATAAAAGCAACGAATATACCTGGCATAGTCTCAGAGGGTGAAAGTAAATAGTTTATCCCTCTTTATGCTGAAGGCAACCGGATATGCCCTAAAGAGCAGTGTATGTGCCTAATCCAGCATGGAGAGTTAAATATAATTATATTGATTTTCGTGTGTATTATATTTATATGAGCTGCTGAAATTCTAATCTAGACTTGCTTATCTGTCTAGGTGATATTTTGAATAGGAGTATTTTGGTGAGAACAAGGTGTGACACAGACTAGTCTTCTCTTATTTTCTGTACTATGTATAATTGTTACAGCTCTAGTTTAAATTCATGATGCATTACACTGTTTTCAGCCTACGTGGAGAACTGTCCTGATCTTATTCCGCCGTTCCTGCTGGTGTTCTGTGGAGACCCCGTGAGACCGACCAGATGTATTCTGGAGAAGTGGGTGTGTGATGGGGCAGCGGACTGCCCTAATGGAGAGGATGAGACCAACGCAACTTGTCACAATAGTAAAGTGTCTGGCAGTCTGTTCCTTGTGTAGTCTCTTTTCTCAATATGCTTATCACTGCTAAACATTAAATAGAATAGTTACAATTAATTAATTAACTAACTATTTAATTACCTGTACCTACCTAATTATCTAACTAACCAACCAACCAATTAATCAGTCAAATAGTCAATCAATTAAATTAAATTAATTAATTAATTCTCCCTTTGGGACTAACCACAATAATCTTAACTATTCCACATCTTTGGTTACCACCAGCATTGGGAAGTTAGAAAGTTAATTGGGAAATGAGTGATATGTTAAATGTTTTTAACAAAATCTCAAAGATTTGACATTCTGGGTGCCAGATTACATCGACGACATTTTAATTTATATTTAATGTAGGTGATGTCTGTGTGAGTCTTCCATGTCAGAATGGAGGGTTGTGTTATGGGTACCCGGCAGTAACCCATGTGAGAGTGGCCTATTACATCTGTATGTGTTCACCGGGATGGTATGGAGTGACCTGCACCAACTCAACACCTCCAACAACCTCCACAACCAGCATGACTACCACAACAGCCAGCACCACAAAAGTCAGATCCACAACAACATCCAACACCAACACAACTACCACATTAGCCAGAACCATAAACACTACTACGAAAGCAGAACCCACAACTGCAGCCAACAACACAAAAGGCGGAACCACAACTGCAGCCAGCACCACAAAAGCAGGACCCACAGCTATAGCCAACACCACAAAAGACAGAACCACAACTGCAGCCAACACCACAAAAGACGGAACCACAACTGCAGCCAACACCACAAAAGACGGAACCACAACTGAAGCCAACACCACAAAAGGCGGAAACACAACAGCAGCTACCACCACAAAAAACACAACTGCTGCCAACACCACAAAAGCGGGTCCCACAACTGCAGACACTACCAAAATAGCCAGAACCACAAGTACAGGTAACACCACAAAAGCCGGAACCACAACAGCAGCCAACACCACAACAGCAGCTGCCAGCACCACAACAGCAGCTATCACTACAAAAGCCAGAACCACAACTATAGCCAACACCACAACAACCAGATCCACAACAGCTGCCAGCACCACCACCCAAGCTAAACTAGTCACCACAACTGACAGCATGAACTCAAGTTCCAATAACACTCTGTCCCCTGGTCAGTGTTTGATTCCACATTTTAAATATTGTATGTTTACTGTATGTATTAAGTTTTCCAATAGGTTCTTTGAAAAATACATTTGATAAAAAAGCAATATAATAATAATAATAATTGAATAATAATAATAATAATAATAATTTAATAATAATAGTAATAACAATAACAACGATGACAATTATGATGATGACAATACTACTACTAATAATAATTTAATGATAATAATAATAATAACAACATAATAATAATAATTTATAAAAAAATAAATAATAATAACAATAATAATAAAAATAGGACATCACACATGCAAGGCATATGTACGATGCTCCATTCATACTAAAGTTTTAAAAAAATAGAATAGCATCCAATGTGGCCAATACTTTATCTAGAATAGTATAACTTTCCAAATTGTCATAGCATGTATAAAAGTTGCATCATGTATATATTATATGTTTCTGCACTATATTCAGCGTGTCGGCTAGGTGAGCGACAGCCGTGTGTGGAGGGTGTGTGTACACCTCTCAGAGGGGGACAGTATCACTGCACCTGTGTTCCTGGTGAGATTCCTAACATAGGTCTGTGATATAAGCTGCTACTACTGGTGTCGGCCTGTGTGGTTACCCATTTGGCTCAGTCAGTAGAGCATTGGACTCAGAATCCGGCAACGTGTGTTTGAAATTCCAACACTCTATCAATTTAGCCAAAGGGATAACCCCACTGGCTGAGATCAGTAGGAGAAGCTTATTTCACACGCTACTATAAGTACTATGTCATTGTCGTCAAGTATGGGTGAAAGATTCTTGCTGTGATGTAAAACAACAATTCACTCACTCACTATGTCATTGATAGAGCAGTGAAAAGTATGAAGAATTTGGCAGCAATGACGCAGTAATCTGATTGGATATTAGCAGAGCTCACAAATTGTCAATTGTAAAACATGAATATCAACAATACTTAATTAAATTTAGTTTATCTGTTGTCTGTTAACTGGGTATGATATTTGTGGTAGTCTTATCAATGCTGGAAATTAATCTGTGGAAAGATGGTTAAAACATGAAAGATTCTATGTGGTCACTATCTTCATCTTTTTTTTTCTCCCCAAGGTTACAAGGGAGACAACTGCAACACTGCAGAGAATCCATGCACCTCATTCCCATGTCTCAACAAAGGAAGATGCCAGGTAGTGTATATATCAGATTTATTACTTGAAAATTTCCATGGTAAAAAATAATAAAAACTTTATGGATGGGATATGGATCCACCCAACTGTCCACCCATAGGATGATAGTGAATTGTGAACATGGCAAATGTAAGTCTTCTAGTCCCTTAACTGGCAGCATGGGTTGTATACTCACCAGGGAGTTGAGTGCATATTGATCCATTGACCGGGGTAATAATGTAGCACTATGAGCAAGCTCTCGAGCATCGATTTGGCACAATATAAATGTGCACATTATTATTATTGTTATTATTATTGATACATATATACACGTAGTTAACCTTTGTCTGAATATTCGGAACCTGAATTTTAGAAAGTTTAATTTAAGATTGAGTTCGATCTCTGAGTTTAGTTTGTCATTGAAATCAAATCAAATTGGATTCAAACCATGTTTGTTTCTCGAAAGCCAACTTGACAAATCTTGGTTAATTATAAATCTCAACAACACATTTTAGTCAGCTAGGTAGGAAATTAATAGAAGTTTATATGTCCAAAATGGCTAATGGCCCTTAATTAATATTTTTGAGTATATATGCTGTCCTGCTGCTACAACATGCATGGTGTCTGTACAGGTGACGGGCAGCACATTTCGGTGCTGGTGTGCTGCTGGCTACACTGGAAGACAGTGTGAACAGGAAGTAAACGAATGTGAGGCGTTGCCATGCCAACATGGAGGTCGGTGTTGGGACAAGGTCAATGGTTATCGGTGTGACTGCCCACCAGGCTATACAGGTCTGTATTTTGATATTTTGTGTATTAAATGGTATTGTAACAGGGTATTTAACACAAACACCCAAACATGCACTCACCCAAAATCTCATTGGGTGCCATTGTAACAGAAAATCATGCCGATCCTGGTATTCAAAACATAGTTGTTGGATGTGTACAACACTCTACCGAATGAGCCAAAGGGGTAGGAGCATCTTACATCACAACCAGCTACATTATCATAGATTGTAATTACCCCAATCCATTATCATTGATAACGAAGCTGGCAGAGACTGGTGTCTTCAGATATTGTATACGATATAAGATAAAATGCTCCTATAGTCCTACTGATCTCAGCCCACTTTAAATAGATAGTTGGGGGCGGGTGGTAGCACAGTGGTAGCCTGGCATCATTCTTGGTGAAAGTTACCAGATGCGCTGTCTGTCGAGTGGCAATGCAGTTATCACCCTTGGTATTGTCAGTACTAGGCGGTGCTACAGCGATACAGATGCTTCGGGTTTCCTCCTGCCATAAACTGACAAGCCGTGATGTAAGTGAAACATTCTTAAAAGCTGCGTTAAACCCCAAATTAAAAAATAAAATAAAATAAATAAATATATAGATAGTTGAACTCACCATCCAGGAACTTGGATTCGAATCCTAGGATCAGGATGCTCCTGTTTCAATGGTGCCCAACATGGGACCATATTAACTTGGAAATCCAGAATGATGAGATGTTAATGCAACAGGACCATGTTGGTTTTGTGATTCGAACCTGAGTTGCCTGGATTGTGAGTCCAACACCCTACTGACTTAGCCAAAGAGGTAACCCACTGTAGTTGAAACCAATTACCGGGTTGGAGTATTTTGTATCACACATTAACATCTAAACTCTAGACTGGTTCTACTATGTAAATTTGATCAATTAATTGCATAATATATGCGATTCAAAGACATTGACCAAAATAGTATTTCTCTGACTGCTACATATAGTACAACTGAACAACCTGAGGGACATTTTAAGTAATGGTCTCGAGATCTTCTCACTGTTATATACGCTATATTAATTAAGAATGCATATTGTATACTCAAGAAAATTAATTAATAGCCAGTAGCCTTTTTAGACATATATATATACTTAGGTTTATTATATTTTAATAAGGAACATTTTCCAAACATCTACAGGCTCCTTGACACATTAAGAACTTGCAGACACTTCACACTGAGTTCTCAAACATCATAGCAAGCTTTCCCACACAAAAAATAGCAGCTTAAATAATTTAGTTGAATATGTACTAATTAGTTCAAATGTTACACTCTTTCACACATATCCTGGCATCCTTAACTGCCAGCTTGAGTTGTGTACTCCCCAGGGAGTTGAGAAGGTGAAATGAATGCACATTGATCCATTGACTTGGGTAATAATGTAGTGCTATGAGCATACTTCAGAGTGTGGAGATCGTGCAATATAAATGTTCCCATTATTATTATTATTACTATTATTATTATTATTATTATTATTATTATATCCTTGTTGTATAGGGTCCACATGTTCTGAGGACATCAATGACTGTGGACCCAGTCCATGTGTCAATGGTCAGTGTGTGGACGGTGTCCACTCCTACCGGTGTGTATGTCCACCAGGGATGACCGGCCGGCACTGTGACAGGAAACAGCTCTGTACTCAAGGTGACCGATCCCCTACATGCTACAGAAATTATTTGAGTACCATAGGCAGCATTTCAGTTTGTTTGATTTTGGTGGAGAAAGATTTTGCAGAGACGGTACTTGGCATATTCTACATAAAAGTCTCACTTAATTTCCTCTACCCCAAAAGGGAAGGGGACTTATCCCCAATTATGAGCCTAGACCCCCATGATATAAGGTACATGTGATACTAATGTTTGGTAACCTAGGCAAAACGTTCCTTAGTTGGCTACAATTCGAGCCTATTTGCAGAGAGATTAATCTTAGAAATTTAGCGTGGAATTATTGCCAAGATAGTATTACTATTATTATTAGTAATAGTAGTATTAGCATCATGGTTATTACTGTAGTTAACTTGTATGCTGATCTGTGGTCACTGTGATATGGATACATGTATTTATCTTTCTGATTACAGGTGACCCATGCAAGAATTATGGGATATGTTACCCTCCATCAACACCAGGGGGAGCTGCGATCTGCGTCTGCCTACCAGGCTTCACAGGGACACACTGTGAAATGAACATTAATAATTGTCGTGACAACCCTTGTAAACATGGTTCGTATGATAGTTTGTGATGTTTTTTTACTGCATTGAATGGAATCGTTAACTTTTGCAGTCATAATTGCAACAGGGCCGGGTTCTTTTTAAGTATTGTTACATTTGAAAACAAATAGCAATATTTTCTGAAGAAATCAGACATGCAATACAGTACAGATGTTTATTTGTGTATTATGTATTTGGCAAAGGTACAGAGTTTGAACCTGTGGAGGCTTGGCATCAATGTCCGCAAAAGTTTCTGATATGGAATGCAATGTTGGCTCTCTTGCAATTAAAATAAGATCTCAAGTTTCATTCCTTAAATATTTGGACAGTCTTTGGCTCAACAGAGCAAACTATAGCATATGTCCAAATATGTTAGTGTCCAATTCAGATCTGGTTTGAATGAGATTGGCTCTCTTGCAGTGTTGTTATCATCATGATAATAATAATAATAATAATAGTAATGTGTGCATTTGTTTTGTGCCAAATCCCTGCTTGAAAGCTTGTTCATAGCAATACTTTATTAGCGCTGTCATTGCATCAGTGTGCACTCATTTCACCTTTTCAACTCCCTTGGGATCATACATCCTTTGTTCCTCGGCACCAACTAGTGTTTTAAACCCCTGAGCTACTAATAAATATTTCCCCCACGTTGGGTTCCATTGTATGAGTTTAACACATATAACCAGTAGGAGCATCTTATATCACACAGCTTCATTTGTATACCAGGCTCTGTATACGCTATCTACTTTCGAATCTCCTGGTATTGTGGGATTATACATCATATTATCTTCATATTGAACATTTTGAAATATTGTAATAATTCTGCTGTCATTTTGCCAGGTACCTGTCATGATGGGGACAATCGCTACACATGTAAATGCAACACGGGGTACAAGGGAGACAACTGCGATGTACTTGATGACCCATGTGACTCGAACCCTTGCAGGAATGGGGCTCATTGCTGTAGTCGGGGGAAACCATTCTGTAGTGTCACATTGCCCCTGGGGTACTTTGAGTGCTATTGTGCAGATGGATTCTCAGGTGAGACTGACATTGCCATTGCAGTAGTGTAGATCTACCTAAGATGGTATTACTGATCACATTACCTGATTGGCTAAATTGGTAGAATGTTGGACAGTGGGGTTACCCCCTTTGGCTAAATCAGTAGAAAGTTGGACAATCCAGCAACTTGGGTTCCAAGCCCATGATCGGCATGATCCTGTAACAATGGCGCCCGGCATGGGGGTAATTTGTTATCCACACATATTGCTACACCATGATAGGGCATCATTGCAGGACTGGCTCCAGCAGAGAGAACCTTAAGTAGTGTTTTATTTCACACAAAACTTTCATGCTGTTCAGTATTTTAAGACATTGAAAATTGCATCATGTCATATACAGTATGATATAGGTTCAATTTGGGGCAGGTGGAGCCAAAAGTTCCAGGTTCAAATCCCACCCCAGGGGCCCGGCATCAATGTTTGCGAGAGTTACCTTTCTGATGCGCTATTGATAGGATGTGATGTCTGTAGAGTGGCAATGCAGTTATCATCCTTCGTCTTGTCAGTACCAGCTTGTGCTCGCAGGTTTACTTCAACATTCAGCGCTATGGATGTTGTAGGTTTCCTCCTGTCCTACACTGACAAGCCGTGATATAAGTGAAAGAATCTTGAAAGCGACTCTAAACCCAAATTCACAACCAAAAAAATATTCACTTTCACATGAAAAAGTGATAATACAGTTTTCATGCTTGGTTCATGACATCAGTCGATTTACTGTAACACTAAATACCATACATGCTAGATTTACAGGTTTCTTCATGTCATGACCCAACAACAACCTATGATCGTTGTTGAGCAAAATATAATTTTTTTGTTTTTCCTGAAGTTATAATTATGGTTACCAGAAATTTTACGTTACAATTAAACAATCGGTGTATACTAATTAATGTTCTTTTTGTCAAAATATTTTTCTTTCACACATTACTGTACTTCTTTTTCCAGGCACTGTTTGCGAGAGACGTATAAATCAGTGTGTGTACAAACCATGCAAGAACGGGGGACTGTGTACTCTACTGGGGGAGGAATACATTTGCACCTGTCCCTTGACATACACAGGTCGCAACTGCCAGACCCACTTGCCCTGTGCCAGTCACCCCTGCCTCAACAATGGAATGTGCCGGGAAGCAGACGGCACCTACACCTGCCACTGTCTGCAGGGATTTTACGGAAGCTTCTGTCAACACACAGGGAACTGCTCGATCGACCTATGCCGAAACAATGGCACCTGTAAAGTGACTGCATCTGGTGAGGTTTGTGTGTGCCCGTTGAGGTATACGGGAAAGAATTGCGAAAATTATCTCCCTTGTCTAAAACGTCCTTGTAAGAATGGAGTGTGTTTTGATCTTTCTTTGACTGAATATAGGTGTGATTGTAAGCAGGGCTATACTGGACATGATTGTGAAAGTGTTCTTCCGTGTTCAAAGAAACCGTGTGAAAATGGAGGTAATTGTACAGATCTAGCAGACGGTTTCCTGTGCATGTGTCCACCATCTTACAATGGTGCCCGATGTGGGACCTATCTACACTGCAGCAGTTCTCCCTGTCTGAATAATGGAACCTGTACAGAACATAGTCCGTCATTCCACTGCCAGTGCCCATCGAACTATGGAGGCTCTCGGTGTGAGAGTCGTCTCCCTTGTTTCAGCAGTCCATGTCGCGCTGGGTCAACGTGCGTAAATGCAAATCGGACATCATATCAATGCTTCTGCGCCGCAGGTTTTACCGGATCAAACTGCGAGTCTGTTCTTCCCTGTGCAAACTCTCCATGCAAAAATGGCGGCTTATGCGACATCAAGGGTGATTCTTACACGTGTCTGTGTCTTCCTGCGTACACTGGCTGGAACTGTACCACTTTCCTTCCATGCTACAACTCGCCATGTTTCAACAACGGCACGTGCACAGATAACAACTCATCCTACGCTTGCTCATGCTCAGATGTCTTCGGAGGACCTCGATGCGAACTTCCGAATCCCTGTGGGTCTTCCCCATGCCAGAACGGCGGCAGGTGTACCAACTCTGGAAGCTCGTACCTCTGTGACTGTCAACCGGCGTTCACGGGGAAGAACTGCGAAAATGTCTTCGTTCCTTGCAAGGAAAACCCGTGCCGAAACGGGGGAACATGCGAGGCCCGAGAATTCGACCACATCTGTTGGTGTGTGCCCACCTTTGCCGGAAAAAACTGCAACACCGCGGTGCCTTGCGGAAGCTCTCCGTGTCAGAACTCCGGGACGTGTCTCAACATGGGACCAGATTACAAGTGCTTGTGCACGCCGGCATACACAGGCACGACCTGCCAGACTGGACTTCCGTGTGCCACAGCTCCGTGTCTCCATGGAAGCTGCGTGAACGTTGGATCCAACACGGATTACAGCTGCAGCTGCAACCCGAGCTACACGGGTCGGAACTGTGACACTCTGATCCAGGTGTGCGACAACTCCACCTGTGTCCACGGACAGTGCTCGGCAGTCCGCGGGAAAGTCCAGTGTCTCTGTAACCATGGATACACAGGTGGGAAAGCTTGAGGTAGTCCAGGGCAACCTTTTCTGAAGCTCTTGTATCCATTTTAATGACCTCTCAGGGAGATAGGTAGATACAAGAGAGCTCCATGAAAGGGTCTCCTGATTATCACATTGATACTAGTACAAAAATATTATTACTTATACATGTGCAATGTTCTCAAAGGCTATTAGACGATGTATTAAATATATGGTGTTTTTTTTTGTTTTTGTTTTTTTTATATAAAGAAACATTATCGAGCACAAAATGAATTCAGTTTTGGTAACTCTTGTTTACATGTAGGTCCGAAATGTGACATTGAAGATCCGTGCTTGATCTTGGTGTGTCTGAATGGTGGGACATGTCAAGGTCAGGGGTCATCTGCCAAGTGTCTGTGTCGGAACGGTTACACGGGACGGACCTGTCAGTCCAGACAGCCGCCATGCTACTTCCAGCCCTGTCGCAATCACGCCACCTGTGTCGATACCAACAACACCTTTCTGTGCTTCTGTGGACCTGGTTTTACAGGTGGGTCATGATTGGTCGTCTTTTGCTATGTTGACATCAATGTCCAATGAGGTGGCAAAACGACAGAATTATCTTGATATTATGTTATCAATGTATCTCTTCCAATTGTAGCCTACTCTTGTGATATAACCTACTGTTCTTTGCCAGCAGGGTTAACCCCTTTAAGACTTGTAGTGATCAGGCACTAACGAGAGCTCTATTGTCTCATAGTTGATACGAGATCTTCGAGAAATGATAACGTGATTCCACTGGCGCCGTTGGCACATTATTATTTTACAGGTCGGCTTTGCGACGCATTGATGCAGCCCTGTGATGTCGCCCCGTGTAGGAATGGTGCCACATGCAATAATGTCAGGAATTCCTTCACGTGCCGGTGTCCTGTCACTCACACAGGTGAGTTGCTAGACCAGGCTGGGCCGAGGTCAAGGACAGCCCCTACGGTTATCACCTTCGTTAACTGAAGTTAACCTTTCAAATGCAATCAAGATAGCATGCAGTATATATATTATTGATGATTTGTCAGTACCTGTACCATCCAGTGTTTACTGCAACATTCAACACTACAGGTGTTGCAGGTTAACATTCCTCCTGCTGTAAACTGAAACTGATATGAGTGAATTATTTTTGAAAGCCGAGCTCTAAACCCCAATTCAGACGGTAACATTCATGGTTTGTTGAAAACCAATGGAATATGCAGAAAATGTAGCTTGTTGCCCATTATACTTGTGTAGACAAATCAAATGTACATACTTTCAGGTAAAATCCCATGAAATATTTTCAGCAAACCATGATTGTATGCCTTTAAGTAAAGTACAATAATGGTATAGCAGCATGTACAGAGTTATGACATTCTTGGCAATATGTGGAAATGAAAAGCCATCTTGCAGGATTTCTGCATTGCCTGTCAAACGTTCCAGCTGTTATTTAAAACAAAAATTGAGGTTTAGAAATGCTTTCAAGATTATTTCACTTATATCACGGCATGTCAGTTTAAGGCCGGAGGAAACTTACAATATCCATAGTGTTGAATGTTGTGGTAAACCTGTGAGCACCGGCTGGTACTGACAGCTGACAGATTGACCAAGGATGATACCTGCATTGCCACTTTACAGACAGCGCATCCTATCAATATCGCGTCAGAAAGGTAACTTTCATGAACATTGATGCCAGGCTCCTTGGACATGATTTGAACCGGAACCTTTGGCTCCAAAGTCCAATGTTCTACCATTGCGCTACCACCTGCACCCGTCCAACTGTCCTAATATATTACCTGTTCTGTGTTCAGGCAGGTTCTGCGAGTCAGTTCTGGACCCATGCATCAGCAAACCCTGCCAGAACTCTGGTGATTGTACAGCTTCTGGAACCAAGTTTCAGTGTTCTTGTAAACCACCATTTTCAGGTGAGCATGTGTATTATTGGTTTCAATAAGTTTATTTATTAATATTTTTTTTTTATTTAAGGTGTAAATTTGCATTCTTTTAATTAATCTTTATTAATATTTATCTCAAGAGAATTTGATATATTCACATTATTTACTGCATACAGAGAGCCATTATTTGAGTGACACTTCATGATTAATCTCACAGAGCCTAGGAAACTCGAACCACATCTGGCCCCGATATTGCTTTTTTGAGTACAAACTTGTGCTTAATTCAAGGTATTGTTCACAAAACCTTCTATAAAATTTGAGTTTGAGCATGAAATTTAACTCAAAAGGTTTCGTAATCTCCCTGCTGGATTAGACACAGGCACTGCTCTTTAGGACATCTATGGTTGCCTTCAGCATGGAGAGGGTTAATGCTATCTGAAGACAGGAACTACACCAGCTGGCAGTGAGCCCGTTACACAGAACAGTTGTAGTTACAATTGATTGCAAGTCAAAATTTCGGAACCGGCTATAAGTGTAAGTTCATTGCATAAATCAATTCTATCGATACAATACTTGAGAATATGGTTTGCTAAAACTATTGTAATGATAAGATTGTTCAAGCAACCAAACTTACACTTACACAGGTTCCGAAAATTTGCCTCACAATCAATTGTAGCTACAACTGTTCAGGTTGGGATTAATCACAGAAAGAGATAATCTTTACATGTATTTGTTAAAATATTATTAATATGCATTGATTACTCAAAACACTTTTTTCCCCTGAAGGTCGACTTTGTAATGAGAGCGTTGTCACATGTGGACAGTCGCCATGCAGGAATGGAGGGATATGCTTCAAAGACCAGTATGGCGTATTCTGTCAGTGTCCCACTAAGAACGAGGGTCTTTTCTGTCAGCTTCCTGGTGAGGGACAAATATTAGTGCAATTACGTGTTACTAGTCTGTGATAGGATTAGTCTTTGTCAAAGACCATGGAAGTTCTGGACAAGTTATAGGAGCTTTATAGATTTAAAAACAAAACTTTAATATTTTATTGTTTACATTTTAGGAAAAACTGCTTCTTCAATGTCTTTTAACAAAGACTTTGATAATAGTCCGCCTTCATGGACTTATGATATTTTCATTAGAGTTTTTATACTGTCTATGTGGCTTATGGTGTAACATTTTATGCTGTCTATGTGGCTTATGGTGATGAGAGTTATCTTCTCTTGATATGATAGTATATATATATAATGAATTATGTGTATACACCCTAACGCAATACAATACCCGGTACATTAATCTTAATAAAATTATATTTTATTAAGTTTAATACTTTATATCACTAATATGGAATGATAATCTTAATAGATATGAGATTTATTTGTAGGGGATTTCCATGTTGTATATAGCCATGATGATACTTGTCATACAACTAAGTACATGTAACATTGCTACAACAGTCGTCTGCTGGCCGATGTGTATAAGACACAGTTTACTAATGTTATGATATATGTTTACTACATGTGTGAATGTTATCAGGTGCTATCTGCTCTCCGAATCCGTGTAAGAACAACGGCATCTGCTGGAAGATTGGCTCAAAACCTGCCTGTGAGTGTCAAAGGGGATTTACAGTGAGTACATACACTTTGATCATTGCCTGTGTCCTATTTGACTGTATTGTATACTCAACAAAATTACTGAAGGGCCAGTAGCCTCTCGAATATCAAATATTCATACTACGTATAGTGCAGTATAGTAGAAAAACCTGCTTTTCAGAGGTCAAAAGTAACCAATCAAAATCGGCATACATACTATATGTAGTGTGTTCTGAGTTGGCATGTAAACTATGAATAGAACAATATTATTACAATTTGATAAAATGTACCTGTTTTGAGAATTGAAAATCCCCAAAGATCTAATAGTACTACAGTATATAGTCCTCTCAGCTACCAGATAGAACATTTTAACATTGTTCATATATCACTTTATATTCATGTGTCATCAAATCCTGCATGTTCATAAAATAGCTCACAATATGAAATAAAAGTAGAAAATAAAATAAATGTATTGTAATATTGTGTGTTACATGTATGTCTAAAAAAAGTCTTTAGTCTCCATAAAAAGTATTGATGTTTGGCTGAAAGGTGCATGTTGTAATCAAATTTGTAACTTTATGTTCTAAAAACTGTGTTTTGTCTTTCTTAGTGGGGTTAACAGGTCTGTAAATTACAACTGTGGTGTTACACCATTGAATTATTGAAGATATTTTTGGATTTACATTTTAACCCTACACCATTGTACAGAGCATTATATCTCTCTCTAAATGAAGCAATTTACAATCCCATGTAAAAGCAGTAAAAAGTCTCATAAATGGTCAAGAAATCAGTAGCATCAAGTTCTCAGGTGTACAAGAATGGTATCACTTACCTTTGACTCGAGGTTTTTTGACTTTGTGAACATTATTTATAATCTTGTTATTGATTAGCAGACTGTAGATTTGCACAGCAAATGTGTACTGGGTGACATACCCACATCGCGCAAATCCGGCTCGCTTACTTTACTCCTCTTACCAGTCTTGAAGGGTTGGCATCTCTGACATAGACATACGTCTCTCACAAACAATGATGAGTGATTATGGAGTTTAACGTCGCTGTGGTAATCTTTCACCCATTTGCGTCGATCTCTCAAACAAAGATGCCTAAATAATTACAATATACTCCATAGCAGGCTGGTAAAGTATACACAATGAAACTTTCCCGGTATATAGTATTGTAAATGTGTGTACAATGGCTGTAACCATGGTAATTGTCATTGCAGGGAGAGTTTTGCGAGGCAGAGGTCAAAGGTTGTGGAGTGGACACGTGTCATGGCGGACTGTGTTTGGAAAACTCCAGTGGTCAGTTTGTCTGTGTGTGTTACCCGGGGTCAGCTGGACATCAGTGTCAGGTCAAGACTTAAATTGACCACAATCTCTCACAATTGTTCTGCCACGTCCTTGTTAAATACCACAGACTTTTTCTTTCTTAAATTTTGTTCAACCATTTCACTGACCTCATACTCACATGATGCAATTTTGAAAATTAATTTTTATAATGAGATAATTTTGGAAAATATGCTTTAAGAAAAATCGAAGAAAATTGCTTGCACCATCTTTAACAAGGACTAATTTATTTCATCTGACACAGACATTGCTTTAAACTAGAGTCTGTAATCCTAGTCACATTGCCATTCAAGTCATTCACAACAAGTCATTCATAACAAGCCATTCATAACAAGTCATTCATAACAAGTCATTCCATTAGTTTCACATGTTATGTTATTGTTATATAGCTGCATCAGTTGTATTTTAAAACACTTCACTACAACTCAAACTGATAAGCTTCACATACTATGCATATCGACATTAAACTCATTTCACTTTTCATGAATACATAATCCCATGGTACTTATTGACCGAAATCTTTATTTTTCATAATATTCAAAGAGTAGAAAAGTGCCTAAACAAAGAGATCACTGTACTTTTTATCAAACTCCACCACCATTACGATGTTTATGATTAAAACTACATGCATTTGTACGGCACACCATCCAGCATTACACAGTGCTTTGTGCACTGTTACATGTTTACTGCAGGGTTATGGGGAAATGTTTTGGAAGAGCATCCATTGTTTTGATGTTGGATTTAAATGAATGTAGAGTTTTTTTTTATATTGAGGGGTAGATAGTTTCATTTCACATCTGTACTGCTGTATATATGTATATGTATATATGAGGGCGGGTGGTAGCACAGTGGTAGAACGTTGGACTTCGGAGCCAAAGGTTCCAGGTTCAAATGCCGCCCTCGGTCCCGGCATCAATGTTCGCGAAAGTTACCTTTCTGATGCGATATTGATAGGATGCGATGTCTGTAGAGTGGCAAT
>JAUTBT010019276.1:0-21516 GCA_032361225.1 Lepetodrilus schrolli
TTTGAAAATAATTTTATTATGGAAAATAATGAAAGGTACGTCCGGGAAAAAAACATGAATAGAGGCCTGGTCGCTCGCATTTATTATCTTGAGGTCGCATTAAATTAGTGACGCATTAATTTCCTGATTTACAGTAATACAATGTGTTTTAATGTACTTCGAATAAGATGTTTTTGAACAGATATTAAGAAAATTATTTCAAATTGGCGTTTCCACGTCGTACTATAAACTAGTCAAGTCCATCAACATTTTAGTTGTCCACATGCTCTTGGGATGCACGTTTTCATTATTCCTATATTCCCACTCAACTAAAGTCTTCTCTTGTCTATATAATGCTAGTGGCCTTGGAAACACAGAAATGCGTATTATGTACAAGTTAGAACATTTATAATAACTGCCAATTATCTACTGACGAATGATATGGTTCCAATGGGTTTTTTCAAAGGGCATAGGTAAGTATATCAACCACTGACTTAGTCCGTTTAGATTTAGGAATTTAACACGAGGCTCTACACCAGTACTCAATACAAATTATTTATAAACTTGGATCCTTCTCAACACAGCTAATCATTTAAAATGCAAATCTGATTGATCACCTTCTATGCACACAGTGTCATTGACACTTACTCAAAAGGCCGGGTTCTTTACGACATCGCTTCCCAGACTTTGTGAGGAGTTTCTCGTACCATTATGGATTACGTCAACGGTGCTGCTTCCCACTTCGAAAGCTGCGCCAGAAGCTGCCAGAACAGCCTCATAGCACGATACGTCAGTCGTGACAATAACGTCAATAGAAAGAAAGAGCAAAGCAAGTAAACAATACAGTTCCACAGTTCGCTTCTTCCAATGTCCCATCCGAGACCAGTAAACCAGAGTATGGATTATTGAGCTGCAAGTGCTACGGGTATAAATTATTAGTCCAATGTTAGGTATCCTAGTGCTGTGTTCGATTGATTGACTATAGACACGCGCAATACTCCCAACGCCATACAAACGCGTACACTTGGTACGATGCGACGTGCATGAGTTAAATAGCTGGCTACCAGTCGTTCATCTAGCGATTGGATTCCTGCACCTGACTGCTCGTGTACGTTTTTCGCAGATCGCGAGGGAAACAGACGGAGGGACCACAGCGTGTTGTCACAGTGATTATCACAGAGTCCAGCGGACACTCGGAGAGGACATGATAATATAGCAGCAACTACTGGAAGCAGCAGCGGGTTATTGACTCTGTACACTTTAATAAGCCCTCAAGGTAAGTGGTACGAGAGATAAGATAGATACATGGGCAGTGATTTTAGTAAAGCGGTACCACAACACGTAATATTAGTTCTGTAGGAATCAAGCTTTAGGTAAGACATGTTATGATTTGTTTCTATAGGACAAGTAAGATACAATTATCAGTCTCATCTCATGTTTCGTACATTTATCTATTCATTATTACCACATGATGACAATACTAAAAGCGGTACTACTGAGATTAGGCTATTATTATGTGAATACATCGAGATGTTGGTATTATTTTGCAAAAATATATTTAAATGAACAATTCGCCATTTTATCTCGGGTAATTTAATTTTCAAAGTTCACATGAAAGCCAATTCGTTTTTCACTAAAGAATTAAACAGTAAACGTTTTAAATATTGACATAAATTTTATTAGAAATAATATTAAACCATTCATTTGCTGATGGACACGGTAATTCGTGCAATTAGAAACAATCCTCATCATTCATCACTATTAAATCATTATTTTAAATATGTTTTCACCCATGAATTATCCTATGTAATGGTACATTTCTGTGTGATGGATGAGCATGATCTTTTTTCTCTCTCTCTCCCTCTCTCTCTCCCCCCCTCTCTCTCTCCCTCTCTCTCTCTCGCAGTTATTACCTTGAACGACGGCAACAACATGAATACTGCAGTACCGTTGTTGAAGTAACATAAACAGTAACAGTGTTCATTATTACTCGGCCATGCATTAAGTCCTTGATAACGCAGCATTCACTAGATTTCTATACAATAAGAGATTCCGATTATGAGCATTAATATACGACATTAATAACTATGAGACGTACAACTGTAGTGTTCGTTTTGAGGGACAAGCAGTTATTTTGACGTGAAATTGCAAGTGTACTGATCATGGCGATATTATAGCCTTCTTGTACACATAAGCGGACATGTAATTCGTGAAATTTAAATAGCTTCACGTACCTTGTAAATTATACCCTAGTTAATCTTATTCAAATCATTAGAACACATATACTATTTTAAAAAAAATTACAATAAGTGCATATATCTAAACCTATTCGACCATCACTAATTATTAGAGGCTACCACTACGAAAAAAGGAATTAGAAACGTGACCCAATATCACTGAACTATAAATACATTTTTTTAAAAGCCAGGCAGGATATAGTGTAACGATGTTCCCTGACCAGTAGGTACATATTGGAATTGATCTTAGTTAACCTGGCTATAAAGATAATGTATAATGATTTTCTACAATTACTGGGAAGTAGAACTAGTTTTGCTTGCGGAAGAGCCAATCATTTGACCAGGTCTGACATTTCTAATTATATACTATTGTAGCGTATACGTACGTACATAAATAACTGTAACCCATCCGTATGTTGACAGAGGACATCAGATTGTATTTTACGTTCTTATCGCAATTACCTGCTATAAATACACAGCGTGGCTGCACGTGAGTTCACAGACGAGGAACGCTAGACGTGTCGACATACTGTAAATCAGGAAATTAATGCGTCAGTACTTTAATGCGACCTCAAGCTTTTGGACATAAATGCGACAACAATTAAATGCGATCGACCAGGCCTCTATTTCCCGGCCGTACCTTTCATTATTTTCCATAATGCGTAGGAATTAAATGCGGCCATAAGCCAATCGCATTTTTCGCATTAATATCATGCTCGCATTAATCTCCGGATTTACAGTACTTGGAAATATTACGTTATTGTGTGCGCCACTTCTAAGTCCGATTTCAGTTCTCCTTTTGACACTGGACCAGTAGCAACTAATCTGCGAAATGAATTATCATATTCTGTGAACGTTGATAGCAGATCTTCGCAAGGCGTCCCGATAGTCACGGTAATAATTCGCCGGTCGGCCATGATTTTAATTACGGTACAACACTAGCTCTAGCATCACGTAAACTTAAATTTAAGATTATTATTTGCTGTTTCAAGCAATAGGGAAACGAGTATAGTGGCGTGATGCCATTTTCTCCACAGTTTAATACCAACTATAGATACAGTTGTTACTATTCCAAGGGTGAATGGTTTTGTCCAAAATAATAAAATGTGTTGTTCTAAATGAAATGTTATCTGCTGCTGTTTAAAACATGAAAGAGGATTTTAGATCGGCTAGACAAATTGATAGTCCAGGCAATCTACTCTGTAATTAGTCTGACCGTAAACAAATTGCAATAAAACGAGTTTGTTTCCACTGACTCGGATAGGATTAGGCCTACTGTTGAACAGCTATATAAAAATATAGAACAGTAAAATGAACAATAACGTGATACATTTAGTTTTATTCTAGAGTTATATGTAGTGTCATGTTAACAGAGTATAGCCTCGTTAGTTTTTAAACTGCTGAGGAGAGTTCAAACATACTTTCACTCAAGGGTGAGGCAGTTTCGTGCTAGTTAGGGATAACTTGAAACGGGGGATAACTTTAAACAGTTACACCGGAACTCAGCTGTTTAGAGTTATTCCCCCTTCTGGTAACGTCTTCTGAGTGAACTGCTGTCAACAGCATGGACAGTGACATTGACAAGTTGCTGTTATATAGATTGCCCATCATGTAATAACATCTACAGAAATGCTAATAGTATAATAGCCTGCAATCTATGGGGAAAGTTAGTAAGTTCGCTGCACACTAGAAATTAGAATATTTCACCGACGGTGACGCTGCATCTTCGGACTAACTCACGCTCGCGTTAATCACACTAATATTGAATACCAATTGTGTTTTTTAATTTGAATACCACTCACCAGCATTACAGCGTGATAAGTTCACAAAAAGACACAGTTTTTCTAATGCACTTATTGTACGAGACTGAATTGGCAGACGAAATTTAAATACACTAGGATGTTTATGATACCATTTAGGGATGTATATATTACTTGGATTTATACAAATAATATATACACTAGACTAAGTGTGGAGGAGTTATTTTATCGCTTCCTCCTCTATGGGTACTCCTGAATTTGGCTATTTGAAACTGATTCCCAAATGAGATTAAGCTAGGTAATGTTAGAAATTCTAACAAAATTACATGTTGTGTATTGCTATAACTATAAATATGAAAACAACGTCATAGAATATATGGAATGGACTCGAGTATTGGCTAGTTCTCGTTACACAGGTGTTTCCATATACTAGTAACTTGACATATTCAATTATCCATTAGTATAACAAAGATGATTCTGGTACTACTTGCTCAAATCTAAAGCCATGCTAAATACATACATCACACGCCCAGTTCGACAAGCCTTGGACGTAATAATATTTTAGAAAGATGACTGAACATGCAGTAGGCCTACCGCATGTCGTTATGCTGCGCGGTTTAACTATACATAGTTTAACTATACATAGTTTAACTATCCAAAATATATTCCAGCACCAGTTCACGCAATATACACGAGGTATTTTCAGTAGCCATGTTTCTACAATATCTAGATGTGCATATATCGACACTCGTTCGCCCCCAACAATAGCTGCCAACATTATATGCACGAGAGTATGTTCGATTTTCATTCAATATAGATGGTTATTGATTTCAATAGATTCCAAGCCGAGCTTTTTGTTCGAAGGACTATTCATCATATGTTGACATCGCTGTTTACCAAATGTGTGCGTTCCAGAGCGTAACACTGAACAATGAGCAACATGGATACAATTGACAGGCCAGGGCGATGGATAATGGTTTGAGAATGAACTTATTTATTTCTATTGTTCTTTTTTTTGGTGTTTTTTTTCATTCAGATGACGAGCCATTTGGTTTTTGAAAAGAATAACTACGTGAATCTGATCGCTGTCATGTTGGAATGAGCTGAGAGAATATGATGTGACATGGATACCAATTGTGAAACCCAAACGTTTCTTCATGTACCAAACCTCAGTGAGTTGTATTGACATACAGGTACTGGAACAGTGTAGTTGTGAGTGTACGATCAGGAAACAGGAGGGCGGACATGCTGTTATAACCTTCCTGCAACACCGCCCGCCATTAGACTAGTAAGAGCGGTTCTTGTTTACACATGCTGGAGTCGGGAGTCGATACCATGTACGTGAGAACTGCTGGCTACATACCTTGAGGTCTTTGTATTAGCAGGGTATTATATTTACTGTATACATAGAAGAGACAACGTGACATCATCAACATGACTACTCCTATAGACCTGAACAAATACTTCTGCTCTGACGTCGGACTTATGTTGCCCATTTTCAGCGAGTACACGTGGAGCGTTGGTGTACGTGCCTTCCTATACTTCCTTGCCATGGTATGGTGCTTCCTGGGGGTGGCCATCGTGGCCGACACCTTCATGTGCGGCATAGAGCGTATAACCAGCAGAACCAGGATCATTACCATCCCTAACCCTAACGAGAAGGACAAAGTTCAGAAACTGGAAGTGAAAGTGTGGAATGACACCGTAGCAAATCTCAGTCTGCTCGCTTTCGGAACAAGCGCGCCGGAGATTCTCCTAAACGTTATAGAAATATGCGGAGGTAATTTCAAAGCTGGAGAGTTAGGTCCAGGGACTATTGTGGGCTCAGCAGCCTTCAACCTTCTGGTAATCACGGGCATATGCATATTGTCAATACCCAATGGGCAAGTACGGCGGATTAAGAACATCAGAGTGTACGCCGTCACGTCGTTCACATCCATGTTCTCGTATATCTGGCTACTGCTGGTCCTCCTTGTCATCAGCCCAGAAGTCGTAGAACTGTGGGAAGCCATCGTCACCTTCCTCATGTTCCCGCTACTCATCATCGTCGCCTACGTCGTAGACAGGGGCTGCTTCTGCTGCAAGAACAACAAAACCTCCTCGGAGATAGAGATAGGTCTAGGTAAGTTGGATACATACGTGCATTAATTATCATTAAACATACCAACTACGATTGTATTCAGTTAGCCTTAGTCACAATGTTCATTAACTAACCATTATTGCAATTAATGTATTGTCATTATGTCTAAAGAGACCGGCTGCATTATTCAAGTTTAGTGTTTAGATATCTGTAAAATGTTTGTCTTGATGGGGTGGTTGAGATGTGGTTAAGATGACAGCGAGTTAAAGTCCACTAACCGATGTGTTGGTACCTATGTACATTTGCAATACTTGTCCCCACGCAATTTATAAACTGATAAAGAGTACGTATACTGGTGATGTTTAATTACACTCCAAAGCAACTAAAAATAGGCACCGGACAATGCAATAGGTAAGTCAAGATGATATGTGGACGTAGCATGCAGGACACGAGTGACCGTGATCAATAAATCACATCTAACTTGCCAATACTGGTTGACGCACATGACATGATGTGTTGCGTTTTCCAGCAGTGTATCCGCCGTTCCCCGACCTCGCGCACGTTGGTAAGTGGCCACGTTGCACAGGAAGTTTGTGTCGCTAGTTAGGTCCGTGGCAACCCAAGATAGTTTAGTCTGGTTGGAAGAGAAAGTAACGTATTTTAGTGAACATTTCCAACACTACCTTAGTTTTTTAAATGGTCCAATAAAAAAACAACATGTTAATTAAGTATTCGTTTAAATTGCTTTTTCTCTAGTTTAGAAAACTG
Organism: Lepetodrilus schrolli; assembly: GCA_032361225.1. Taxonomy (NCBI): domain Eukaryota; kingdom Metazoa; phylum Mollusca; class Gastropoda; order Lepetellida; family Lepetodrilidae; genus Lepetodrilus; species Lepetodrilus schrolli. The sequence continues at coordinate 6,825 of JAUTBT010019276.1, forward strand.
AGATTTTGTTATTTAAGCGTAATTCTGTGATTACATTATCTATCATGATTTTTTTTTCCAACCGAGTTCCTTCGTGCCTACAAATACGTTGAAAATAGAACATGCTTTCAATAAAATAGATAGCCAAAGCATGCTGTAGTATTGATAATATGTGCTTTTCCATGTACCATTCTTCAAATATTTTAAGACTATAATAATTTCATAAAAGATCATTTGGCTTTATCTTCCTTATATGTATGTGCTTATGTCTGTAATAACATAATGTGTCGTGTTCACTGTTACTGTTTTGTTTTCAGCCCTTGTATTCCTCACATCCAGCCATACACATGTTTGGTCCCATGTTGCATGACTTATAATAGTGGAAATGAAAAATGTCACAGGCATTTAGGCCATAAATGTTATAAGATAGAAGAGACACATGTACATATTCACACAACACCTATACAATGCCAGCCACGTTTTGTGTTGTGTTATGCATGAGTCGTATGCAATTTTTGAATGGACACATTGTGTTTAGAAGTTGTGCAAACACCTTGAGAAGTGTATAGCAGTTGTTTCCCCAATATGAATGTTACTGATTAATAGCTTTATTCAATTTAGTATATTTCTAATTATAGCTCTGATTTCTGAGAGGTTGTTAAGGGGATGGCACATTATTTTAATGGTTACCATGTCACGAAATACAGAATTAAAAATAACATTTACAATCTTTCCTTCTCTAGGTTATGTATAGATCTATGTCTATGGAATGAGCGTGTGTAACAATGCCACGTTTTAAAACGATGGCATAAAGCTAACATTCCTTAACAATTTGTTAATGTTTAGTCTAGTATTATGATAAAGATGTCTTTACAACTTAGAGGGGGCCAGGCTCGGGGATCAGATATATAGACACGGACTATATGGAACATGAAAAACGTAACTATTTCTGTGGACGTATTAATTAAATTTGACTCTCCCAATCAAGGATTCGACCATCGATTGCTACACCTGGACACGATCAGATTCTAATTTTCTGGCCAAGCAGTGTCACGTTTACTGTGTAATCATGAATTGATTAATAACCATCATTATCATGAAATGTCTTGATCAGTTTTGAACTCGAGACATGCACATTCTCCGTTTATTATTAGCCAGTGTGTTCTCGCTATTTGAGGTTTTCCAATTCGTGGTTATACCTTGTAGCTTTCTGATAACAAGATGTTGCAATTGTACATCTATATGACGCTGATAATTGGACATCTATGTGGAGCTGATAATTGCTACAGTTTTCATGATATTCATGGACACGGAATTAACTGCTCTGCCTAGTAACTGTAATCATGTATACGTTTGCAACTATAGTGGGAAGTTTACTTCAAGTAAACGACGTTAGAAGTTTAGATTCCAAACACAGTTCTATGTTTTTGTCCTGTTAAGTCTGTCCACTAGGCCAAATTTCAATCTCAAATCGGTGTTTTAGTTTAAGGTATATGAACAGATCAGGTTAGATTTCAAATAAAAATGTCTGTTTTACTTCATTTAAACGGGACCTTTTGTTTAGATTGCAAAAACACACGAGTTAAGGTAAACAGGTTAGTCATGCTTAGATAGTAAACACAACTTGGAGTATTATCGATCCAACTACAAGTGATTTATGTATCTGCGGCGTTGCACTTGCCGCCCGGCTATTTGCTGTGCAAATGAGCCTATTCGTTATGATGAACCATTGTGTACAAATCGTAACGCAAACATAATTACCAGCAATTGCTAGTACATGCATCTAAAAGGACATTATACGAGAATTGCAATGAGATGGGAACCGATATTTTAACATTAAAAATACAACCCAATAGGTTTGAAATATGGTCACACACGGTTTATTGATCAGACGGGGTTTTATAAAGGATACCTATTTGTTATGTACCGCGTCTTTCGTCATACTAAATACAAACTGGACATTGCTACTGGACACATAGCGCTACGTCCCCGCTGTCATGTTCTACGTCCCATTACCGTCATGATCTGATGTAGAATTACTCTGCAGTTTGTACCGTCAATTAGTAGAGGTCTAATGTGAATAAAATCCGGAATGACAGCGAAATCGTTTCTATGTCGACTCACGTCAGCCGCCATCAAGTTGATGGATTGATTACTACTGTATTGATACAGCCCTGCAGATTGGCCTGGCGTAGGAACCAAGGGAAGAACTGAATATTATTATAAGGTCCTGGTCAGTGGGACTCGCAGTTAAACCACCCGGTCACGTCTAAGACCGGACTTACTTAATACAAGTTGGGATATTATTATATGATTGATTGTTGTACAGTAAACAAATACGTCCATGTACAGAACGCAATAGAGGCCGAGGACACGACGTTTTGAAACCTTTTAAAAGTTGGCAAGTAATAATTGTATGAGAAGCTCAGAGATCGAGTGAAAACGTATACATAAGAAAAGATCAGAGTTGTGTAATATGTCGGCGTAGCAAGTTGAACATGGTATGGTATCTTTTTTAGTTATTTGACTTCTGTCCATTTGTGACCAAATACTAGTCAACAACAAGCTGGTATTGTGGGAGACACGCACTATTTACTTGTTGTAACGGACGACCTGGAACTAGATATGTTTGTTAGCTTTTTTGGGAAACCGTAAATGCTCGTATGTAACTGGTCACATCTCCGCAGATTGGAACATCTTGCTCGTATACATGTAGGTTAATCTAGTTCGACCGATACTTACAGATGTGTTGACGCCACCGGCTTATGGGTGACTGAGATGAAGAACTTAATTCCTCAATGTCCGGTAACATTAACATTAATATTTGAAGGTGATTCCAAGGTTACCCTTGTTCAAGAACACGATGTCACTGATATGAGTGTCTGTCACACGAGCACTTCCTACCACTACATCCAACTCCAGGCCTCGCATATCTTATTTCTGTCTGTACAGTACATGGACATAGTTTTACTTCTCTCTGTACAGTATACATGGATGCATTTTTACTTCTGTCTGTACAGTACATGGATGTCTTTTTACTGTACCACAAACATGACATAAAAAAACAACAAAAAAACAATCAATCATCATCGTTAATTAGGCCAAATATTGGGCACCAACTATTCACGGGTACTACTTCTAATTAACTCTCCAGTCGTTGTCTCCAAGATCTATACATACTACCAGAAGAACGAGTATACGGCGTGTAATGTCATTGCTGCTGTACGTGTAGTTACGATCACTGCAAATAAATAAATAAAAAATAAACCTCAAGTTATGTTGGATAGATCAATCTTCACTCAGCTCAGCCTAACGATAATGATAGCACCAGTAATTACATGTCAAACTTGTTAGAACTGTGCAACTAATATTCGAATCAAACATAAAGTATATGTTGTAGAATGGTTGTCACAGAACATAATGGCCCCATTTGAGGTAATTTACCTAATTGCTTCCTAAACTTGATTCGTTTCTCTACTGTAATTGGATGTTATGATTATATTATTTGCCCTAATTAGTGATTAGTATCTAAAACAATAGTTATTATCGGGGATATCCGAGACATATCGGGAATAATTGCTCTGCTACAACCTGAAGTCATTAATATTTCATCCTCATCCATCACGACGGGTGTATAGTATTAATAGGAGTACACAAGTAACAATAGGTAGTTACCACTCGTAATGGAATACCCTCTTCCACACGGAGCCAATAACCTGCCGCTATATAGTCTTCCAGTCCAGAAACATCCACTGTGACGTCAGCCTATTGTGTGTAATGTTTATTTAAGTCTAGAAATGTTTGGAAAAGGGTAGCATTTACTAGAACGTTCACTCATTTGTTCTCAATTAATTCTCAAACAAAACGGTTCACAGAATCGATATCGTCCGTTAATCAAATTGAAGTATAATTGCATAACATTTAAAATATCTATTTAGTTTTCATCTATAATGTAATACAGGTAACTGAAATATACATTCTTTCAAAATGTCCAAGACAGCGTATCCCTGTTTGGTGTGCACAGCTATGGAACACAGGGGTGATAGAATAGTAAAACATAAATATTTAAAAATATATCTATATAGATCTAATAATAAAGTCATGTATTTATTTTTTTAAATAATAATAATAAAAAATAAAAATAAAAATTAAAAATATTTCGAGGCGAGGTTGACCAAGACTGGTATCATGCCTCCTTTGTATTATCTTTTATTTTATAATTTGATTATTATTATTTTATAAAATTAAATAAATGACTTTATTATTAGATCAATATAGATATACAAAATATGTATTTATTTTTTTACTATTCTATTACCGAGTGCTATGGAATTGTAGCCGTGTGATATACGATGATCCTACTATAATAGTCTTGCATTACTGGTCTCGATCAGCGGGGTTACCCCCTTTGGCTAAGTCCAATAAAGAGCGTTGGCCTCATAATCCTGCGCTTCATGGTTAAATCCTAAGTTTATAATATGTTCATTAGTTGAATTTTCTAGTGGTCATCATTATTAAGTTAACTTAACATTTTTAACTTTGATCTTTTAATGCATGTTCTTTATTCACATAGCCAACTATAATAAAATGTGTTGGTATTTTTTTTATAACTAATTGGAACGTTCATGTTCTGGGCAATTTCAGATTTTTCTGATGAGAACCAAGGAAGCCAGAGTATTAAAGGGACTGCAGACATCATCGACGTCGCCAGGGTCAGCCATGTTTTCATATATCAGTAGTTTCTCTATATCTATAAGTTATCAATGTGTTTTGTAGATATAATAATTAACATTCTTGCTAATGACTACTGTATATAATCGCAACATCTGCGAATAATGCTCATGTGGTTATATCCTGAGATTTGAAATTAATTAGCATGCCAATCGTTACAGTCAATAGACGAGCACGTTAATGGCTTTACGTACAGACTCTTACATTAACGACTTGGTTCAAGATGCGAGTCGGTGATTGAGTAGCGAACGTTACCAGTCGGTCATTGAGTAGCGAGCGTTACCAGTCGGTCACTGAGTAGCGAACGTTACCAGTCGGTCATTGAGTAGCGAGCGTTACCAGATGCAGACCAACCGATTCCAAGCGAGCTGCATACTGCCTTCACTTCTCAAGGACACTCGTAAAGTCAAGCGGCATATAACTCACATAGGATCAAGGGAGATGAATCAAAAGTAGCTTTCTTTTAAACTTTTGATATATCCTCTCACGGGACGTATTTAAAAGCGGATGCAGGCGACCCACTATTTCCCGTAAACTTACAGAGCATGTACATGTCTCATTACGAATACTGACACAAATATTCCACCACCTCGGTTGCTGCCCACACACTGTGATACAGTCGGTTATCATCAGCTCGGATGACGATCTGCCGTAGTGGCGCAAATGACGTCAGTCCGCCATCGGTTACTGTCCGTCACATTCTTGTATCTATTCATGCATTGTTCAATGCAGTCGAATACATGCATTCATGAAATATGATACATTTATGGATTGCTCAGATAATCATTTTTCTTCACAACGCTGGACAGATATAGACCATGTACCCGGTTTGATCGATGTATGTATATAAATGCGATTCATATATTCTGCATTGTAATTAATATGGCCTATTCTGGAGCTATATTTGAAGATTTTAAGTGGCATTTCATTACTCTCTTTAGTTTCCATTGTCAATAATGGTTCCTATGACACAATGGTAATGTGGTGTTCCAGGAATGTGGGCGGGATGAGAAGCACGTGATGTCTGTGGACAAAGCAGCACAGATAGCCGCGGCCAGGATCGCAGAGAGGCAGACACACAACTCTATGTGGTACCGAGTGAACGCTACACGTGTGATAACCGGGGGACACAAGCTCACACCTAACGTAAACAAGGCAGTCATGGATGTAAGTGTAGTCTGTTCGTGTCGGATGGAATGGCGTTGGGTTTCTCGTCCTCTGAAACGCAAGGCCATTACCTATCAAGCATCCGTCACTGTTGGTAGGAGGCAGTGGTCGTGGTTTCAGAGGATCAAGCCTAGCAAGTCCACCTGTCATGTCTGATTTAGCTTTGCACAACCTAGCATATACTCTGAGGACAATGTTGGCCCTGTGTATGGCCGGGTAGTGATAATGCTTCGCTATACTCACTTCACCACTGAAGCATTATCACTACCCGGCCATAAACAGGGCCAAAGGACAATGTAGCTTATACATTGAGGACAACATGGAATATACAGTGAGGACAAACTAGCATATATACATTGAGGTCAACGTCGCATACACATTGAGGATACCAATTTCTTTTGCTGGAAAGATCATCCTTCAATGTTCTGATAATTATTACGATACACAATATATATCAAGGTTTTCTATTCTCTCATATGACTGAAGTTTCCATAATTGTCAGTCACAAGTGCCTCCATATCGATAGATTGTTAATACTTCCACATTCCAGAATCCAGTAGGTCGTAATTTAACCTGTGGGTTCTGTTTCAACGTATAAGTAATGCATAACGGCTGCTTAACTCCCAATTACAAACCAATCGTTCCAACCACAGGATGTGCTAATGTACAACACACAAGTTTATATCAATGAGACGATTGGGTCTCGAGGCCTGCGCCTGGCCTACTGTGGTCCGGGCGTAAACCACTGTGTACGCCATGCTGATTACTATAGCAGGAAATGACGTATGCCTCGATTTACGCCCGGATTACTCGCACTCGCCCTTCCGCCAAACGCGGGTCAGGAGAGAGATGACACAGGTGTCAACATTCTCTTCCAGTGTTCACAATGCAAATGTAAAATATTTTTTCATGGATAAATATTTGTCAGTTGTTATGGTTGCAAACAGATTGGCATAGACAGGAAAGCAGCTTCTTACAGCCTGTCGCAACGCATGACTGCTTATAGAACTTGTCCTAATTGTTTTACACAAAGTAAGGAAACATACATTTTTGAAAGATCAATTATTTAACAATGGTATTATGATCAGGTTACTATTATAAAATGGATTGGCGACAACATAAACAACAGGCTTTCAGTCCTGTTTATAATTATTTATCATATTTTCCATTCCATACATTATATAAGCTAGACGTGCTATACACGTGCGATATTCAAATAGCAACAGAACCGTCACTAAAACGGCAATGCCCTTACAGAGTTAAAAGCATACAATCACAGATGAAGTTGTCGTTTTGGACCGAATTGGAGTTTAAAATGCAAATTGCATGCACTTAGCATACATATACTCGCTTTTGTACCCCCAAATATCTTTTCATGGCTGTAGGATAGGTACAATTCCATTGCAGTTTACATTTCCGGTAAAACCCGAATAATCAGTAGCTAAAATGTACTGTATATTTCAATTTTCTATAGTCTAATAGATTAAGGGGGATAACTCTAATAATTTAAAACGGTCAAAATTACTTTTCACGACCACTGGTACCAATAAATAGAGGATCTAACATGAGTGGTCATGTACTGAATTTATTAAACGAGTTGGCAGAGCCTCGCATAATATAATTTTTGCCAACGAGTTTAATAAATTCAGTAATATATGAACACGAATGTGGGATTCTATTTATCACACAACTGTAGTAACTATTGTAATATCGAGTTTCAGTCACAAACACAATATATAGACAATTGCCTTGGGAATTATGTTAAATCACGCTTACAAAATATAGTTCCAATAAATGTGTACACATATTAAATTTGTTTGTATATTTAATTGAAGAAATATTTAAAATTTATATTCGACAAATTAATTCCCAAGAAGAAGCTCTAAAAGATGTCCAAGAAGACTTTGATATCGCGTATAAATACAATTATAAAAATTTATTGTGTTATTGCACGAGTGAAAATATTTATATTTATAGCATGGGTTTATTGCATTCCAAAGGTCCTATGTTATGTGATAAAGCTACATATACTATAACTATTAAAAAATAATAAAATATGAAAATATTGAAAACCAGTGGTTACCCAATATACTTGTGTAGACCCATCAAATGTATATACGTTCATGTAAAAATACGTTTGACCATGAACTATGTAAGTAATGATTGTATACCTTTAAGTATACGTAGTACAAAGATGTGACAATAACACAGTATGTTTATACCACTGCCTTCAAGCAATCACATTCAATTTTGATTATGCATACATGTATATATGCATAAGAAATTCGAGTTTTACCATGGTGATATTCCCGGCGGTTTCAGCTTTCTTGCATCAGGATATACTGTATCACGACCACATATCTGGATATACTGCATCATGACCACATTCAGGCTGTCTGATGTAGTCACAATATCGGCTTCAAATCAATCAATAGATTATTCATAGTTTAATGGTTACGAGCAAATACACATGTGTACTCAATACACAGACCGATTAGCTTGTCAAATCTATTTACTAGTACAGATCTATTGATTTTCTTTTGTCATACGCTCTATCATATAGTGATATATTAAAATGCTCACGTGAAATGTATGTACAACTCTTCATGATCAATTCGTCACATACTCTTCATAGCAACGTCAGCCTATTAGCCCATTGAAAGCGGTTCTAATCGCCAATTAAAAATATTTAAAAAACAAAAACAAATACAATTACTAAAGCTTTCCAAATACACCCTTTCTAATAACGATTCTCACCCCCTAAGTCATTATCTAACATACTTTCAAGTATATACACTATACTTGAAAGAAAATACACTATACTTTCAAGTACTAGTATATCAGGTACCAGGTGGTGTCGGTGAGTTCGTTGGATGGTGAAAATATTTATATACTTAAGTTGTTATATTTTACGCACTTCTGGCATATAGATAATGCCTAATACCAATTCTTACCACTATAGGCACCATTGCAAAAACCAGCAATCATTACTTATACAAAATTAGTACCCACCGATAGCATGGTTCGCAATGCAATAAACACACGTTATGTATGTACTAAAAACCACAGTCGTATGTCGTTTTTTTCAGTCAAACATGACAAGTACTGCCAAAACCTTTAGGGGTAACAACCGTGTATAGCAAGAATCTATATTAAACGAGGGCTATGCATGTTCTAACTAATACTACTAAAGTGTGATTTTGTAGAAATGAAATTCGGTTCTGTTCGAAAACTACAGTGGGTGTATTAACAATTTGTAACACTTCATTTACTGGTTTAATTATGCACTGTTTTAAGATTAACCACTAGCATTCCAATTTATTTATACCAATTAAAATACACTATACTGAATTCAAATTCACTAACTCCAGTTAGTATACATATGAGCCAACTCAAACACATTTATTGTATATGGTTTGGAGTATAACGAATTATATGCATAGTATGTATGGTCATATCAATATATAATAATTATCAATAAATTAATATAGAACAAATACTATATGGTTAATTTGGTGCTTAACGTCGTAGCGGGAATCTTTCACCCATACGCGACGAAATATTATATAACAACTTGTTCTAGTTTTTATTCTGGAAAAGATTGATATATTAATGATTGCCACTAATACCAGGATTGAATTGTATGCGTACACGGTGATAGAATCGCGTGGTAAGTAAACCACGTTGACGTTTTAAAGTGCTCTCACTGTGTCGCCTCGATGGTCACTTTAGAGAACCATATTTTATAAACACCACATGTTCTGTTTCACATTGTCAACTAAAGTCATCTGTTTGTATTTACATTCCGTTCCGAAGTCGGCTAAATCTCTCATTCAGTTTGGTAAGATCCTTGAAACGAGGAGATTCGTGAAGGTAATGAAATAAAACCCTTGTCTTTCCTCCTTCCCTTCAACTTCCCGCGGTTTCATACATTGTGTATTAACTACTAAATACACTTAACGCAGCAGGAATCCGATAAACAAGTCATTAGTTTAATCAACTATAAGAAATTCCATGAATACAGGGAACGTACTAACGAACACAACCGGACATTTTGCCATGATTCTAAGTATATCCCTACAGCGTACTCTTTTGTTTTTATCCCACGCCCTTATTTATCAATCCCCATGCCTAACATCGATCTACGTACATTGATTAGTTTGCCAGGTGTATCGATTAAACCTTGCATCCGTGACCTGACACCATCAGGCTATTGAACCCAGAATTATGCCAAGCAAAGCAATTTATGGATACAATCGGCTTTCATGACGAGTGCAAGAGTGGTTATCAATGTACTTACAATGATAATATTGTCACAGGGCGATCACCGGTATATTAATGTATAGGTAAGACATAAGGTAGGGTATGTGTGAAGCCGAAATAGACATGGTATCATCGTAATATGTTACACATACACCATACTCAACACTAACGCAGACATTATACATGTAAAATAATCTGGAATAAAAAAGAAAATGTATATATATTTTTTAATTCCATTTTTTTCCCAAGAATACCTATGTTGTATAATAAATGGTTATACATTAAGTCAGCACATATAATAGGAAACTACAAGCACGTCAATTTATCTTCTTCTCCACAGCTGTACCAGAACACCGTGTACGAGAACGGCAACACCGGCGTCCGCTTCAGTAACATCGACCTGTCCGAGGCGGGGAAGAAGGCAGTGGTAGAGTTCACGGCCGCCAGTTGTGCCGTCCTTGAGAACGAAGGTCACGTCCGGTTAGGGTTGATACGGCACGGGAACCTGCAGACATCCGTAACTGTGTGGTAATTACCAAATAGTTAAATAGTAGTACATGTATACACCTTGCCCCCGTTTCACAACGGCCTCCTAACTATTTAGGAGCTCCAAAACCAGTCCTAAGTGTCGTATCCCTTCTTAAATCGGCATCTAACTTAGGAGGTGATAAACTGGGTCATATAGTTAGGAGCTCCTAAATTTAGGATGTTGTGAAACGGGGGCCTTGACGTTAATATGACGTTATCGTCGGATCATAGTAAACAAGAAAAGCGTAATTTAACCTTATCCCTGTTAAATATCTAAATCTTTGCTGTTTATCTAGGCTGTGAGATGACTTGGTAGGGCATAATCTTGTACATGAACACTCTGTACAGCGAACGGTATATACACAGTTACTATTATTATAGAGAATTTAAAAATGGACCATGTGCTTCTATATCAAAATCACAGTTGGTAAACTGAAATTACATATATTCAACAAACTGTCATGTTCCAACTTCCCAGATTTGGTAGTGTGATGTTGAATCACTCATGCGGTTTATTCACCAAATGGTCATTCGACTGTCATATGCAAGTAAACTGTCGGTTTACGAGTTTTGTGTCCACTTCCAGCGTGGAGACGATAGACGGGTCGGCGGAGGCCGGAAGTGACTACAAGCCAATCAAGCAGAAGGTAACGTTCGAACCCAACGAGACGTTGAAGGACGTTTACGTGGACATCGTGGATGATGACATCTGGGAGCCTGACGAGTTCTTCTTTGTAAAGCTGTACCTCGACCTAGAGCAAACGGAGGGGGACGTCACCATCGGCAAGGTTTCCATCAACCAAGTCACCATTGTCAACGACGACGGTAGGATACACTATATGTAGAGAATAACCAACGAATTACGATAGATTACGGATTAGATTACATTAGTGGATCACTTTTGTAAGTCTTAACAAAACCCTTTAACATTTATAGGATGTGCTGTAACGAATATCAAAATATTCCGCAGTTTTCAATATAAACATTACCATTTTTCTTTATGCAAATCACCACGATTAAACCACCTCTTTACATTAATTCTGAATGTATCTCAACTATGACCTGGGCCCTGTTACTCAGAACCTGGGCCCTGTTACTCAGAACAGTTGTAGCTACAATTGATTGCAAGTTAGATTTGACAGACCCTCTACAAATGTAAGTCTGGCTGCACGATCCATTTATATTTGTACAATAGTTTTAGCTAACCATATTCTCAAGCGATAAAAGTGTATCATGCAGCTGGCCAAGCATGTTGCAATTGGCAATTCAGTACGCCATAACGTCGATTTGATTATGGAACTAATGTTAGCTAAATATACCCCTGTGATAACGTTGTTATACATATATCCAGTTCCTACAATTAGACGTACCATCAAGTGTAGCTACAACTGTTCTGAGCAATGGGGCCATGTACTGGCCGCCAGTTTGATTATATATTAACTATATAAAATGAAGAACATGATAAACATCCTGGCAAAAGCCGGAGCTAGAGATATCTTCACATATATTATAATAGTGTAATTGATTTTCATATCACACGTGCAGGGCACATGCGTGCACGAAAGTGAAAAAATACATTACCTATGAGTGCACTTTAGCACTGTCTTGAAATTGCCATCTTGCCCACCTAACTGATATCTGTATCGAATTCTGCCCACGTCCGCTCATGTGAATGCGGGGAGGCCAAAAACTAGTTCGTTTTGTTTTCTTTTTCTTATTTAAAAAAATAGACTTATGTTTTCTAAAACAATCACGGTTTGTTGACACATTTCATGGTCAAGAGTATTTTATCGGTTTTATTTTTTCTTCTTTCGTATTTATTTAAATCGGGAGATAAAAAAAATGGATGTTGACCAAAAAGTTCACACTAATTCACAGCCCACACAGTAGTTGTAGCATGAAGGAGAGCCATATGAAAGCTCAAAGCTGAATTTCTCGAAGGATATATACAGGATGCACATGTCTGTCTTGAACTTTCTTTTCAGAGGAATTGAAATGGAATTCATTCTTAATTTCACAATCAAAATAATATATCGCGCAGGTTTGAGTTGGTAATTTCACTGAAATAAAGACAACTGCCACTGCATCTTACGACAGAAATCTCTGCGAACTTAACGAGCATCAATTGTAAAGTGTCTGTTGTAAATGGCCTAATAATTGCAAAATATAATTAATAACTAATACATTCTCCCATGTTGCCGCTATCTCTTTGTAATGATATTTCCCACCATGTGACAAAACCACTTATCTACACTTTAGTCGGCAGTCTTTAACCTCTCCTGACATGGCATTGTATTGTCTGTTTGTAGGTGATCTACTGGGCTGTTGAAATGCACTGCTATTGTAACTATGCGCTTATAGATTTAAATACAGTCGCGCTATTAGCAGCATATTATTTGGGTTGTCGCTGAGCCCTATTGTTACACAGAGTGTGTACACAGTCTCATTCTGCTCTCATTCTATGACTGGACGACAATAGCGTCTCTAACGGGGGACGTTGTACAGCGCAGTGAAAAGTGTGAGAGCTGTTAAGTGCATGGAAACAAACAGGAGACATATTTCTAACTCCAAATCAATTTGTTTCCATAGACCAAGATTTAACACTAATTCTGGAATAATGAACTGGTTAACATTACCGGTCAATATGTTGCTGGAGACTATTTAATTGCATTAGTAAGAGCAAACATAGCTATGCCATTTTGTTATTTAGAAAGCTAAATACATTTTTTCGTAGGCAGCATTCTTTAGCTGAATTTTATATTTATGTTGAAAATATGCGATCGATCACAGCCCCGATACGAGGGATGATGACATTTCTGCCGATGTTCATCTTACCATAATATTATGTGGTTAGTCACTCATGTTCCTTAGCTACAGTCAGTCTAACCTTATTAAAGCTCACACATGTTGGCAATTATCACTAAATTTAGAAATATTTAATTATATCAATATACGCTGGTTCAGTAAAGATAATAAGATAAACTGCAGTGTATCTTATTAACCAGCGTATATTGATACAATTTAATATATATATGTATATATGTATACTACAGTATTTATATTTATATATAGTACATGTATTCTATATTGGGTTAATGAGCAACTTAATGCGTTGTAATCACTTCAGAGCCCGGCAAGTTCGAATTTACTAAACCCAGCTACATCGTGAAGGAGGGCGGGGGTAAAGCCGAAGTGTTGGTCAATAGGGTTAACGGTGCTGACGGCGAAGTGATGGTGACGTGGAAGACGATGGACATAAGTGCCAAGAATGGACAAGAATACAGAGGCGGCGAGGACAAACTGAGATTCAAACACGGAGAGACCAGCAAAGTTGTCACCTTCGAAATCTATGGCATAAAGGTAATATATGTAGTAATAATAATAATAATAATAATAATAATAATAATAATAATAGTGAAGCTTTGTATTGCGCAGTAGAAACATATCCTACAATGAGTTTAAAGTTCATAATATTGTCTGAATATGTAGGGAAGTGCCCGCGCCTAGAACTGCATAAATAAGCTCTAGAGAAAATAATATACAAATAAACTACAGGTCCGTCAGTTCTATATTTCAGACATACTGTGTTTGAATATTTTATGCAACATGGTAGTAGACAAAGCGCAGTAGATATATTGTACGTCCTGCAGTAGTGCAAATTACATTGGTTGTTAATTGAGACGCTATTGTTCTTTCCAAATTTAGTAAATCGTGACCTTATACGTTTACAACTTTACATTTTTTTTTATCTTTAAGAAAGCACACGAACCTAACTTCCAAGTGACGCTATCCTCGCCAACAGGGGGCGCAGAGATCGGGAAGATTGGCAAAACTATTGTGACGATTATTACCGACGAGGGTATGATATACGGAACTACTGCAGCACATATTAATGTTTATAGCCTTACTATGAAATATTAGTGCCGCAACCATTTATACTATTTCAGCCTTCTTCTTCTTCTTCTTCTTCTTCTTCTTCTTCTTCTTCTTCTTCTTCTTCTTCTTCTTCTTCTTCTTCTTCTTC